>MU622306.1:159037-182779 GCA_025399235.1 Backusella circina FSU 941
CATAATTCTAAAAATGTGAGGTTCATGAAATAATTTCTGCTCAAATTAGAAAAAACATAAAAAAAAAAAAAAAAAAAAAAAAAAAAAAAAAAAAAAAAAACGAACACATCACTGTGCGTTATTTTATAGATTAGTTATCTAAGATATATAAATAGTTTTCTTCTTCTTATAGTAGAGAACGAGAGAAAGAAAACTAATATTCTTAAGTTATATTGTATGAGGAAAACAGAAAAAAAAAAAAATTTTTTTTTTTTTCGGAATTTCATCTGAAGTAGTTCACTTATTTTCGTTTTACACTGGAGAAGTTAAATAATAATAATGGTGTGGTGAATCACATTTTGGTTCTAGATTAGCATGATATAAGGAGGAAAACTTACCAAGGAAAAAAAGTGTCTAAAGGTAGTCGCTAAGAAACATGATATGTAAACTCACAAGTTACCAATTATTTTCATTTAGCACCGTGAGATGAAAAGTAATTTTTCTTTTTTTCGTTAGCGACAGTTATTGGTACGAAACTTATTATTATTATTATTATTATTATTTTTGATTATCCTCCTTAACTTCACACGTTTTATGTTTTGAATTTTTCATCTAATAAACTAAAAAATTACCTTTACTGATAATTTTGGTGAAGAAGCGAACCATAATAATTTGTTTGATACGTTACAGAGTAATGGGAAGAACAATAAAAGAAAATAGAGAAGGTTAAAAGAGAAGAAGAGAAAGACCACTATTAATTTCTTCAGGACATTTCATCAAACTACACTTAATGACCTAACCTAGAAGAAATCGCTTGGTTCGTGTGAGAAAACTGCATATTTTCTTCTACACAAAAAGACAACTTTCCTTCTACGGTTAAGAACTCGTCAGTAAAACAATGATAACAGTAACCACCGCAGGACTTCACCACAGAAAAATGAGAATGACGACAACTATAATAACCTATTATCATTGAACCCGAGCTGTCCACACCTCTCATAAAGGAGAAGAAGTAGTAGTAGAAAACATCAACTATTTCTTCCTGTCTAGAGAAGGAGAAGAAGAAGTCGTAATAAACAATCCAGATAATAACCTTGCCTAAGAAAACATAGTCCGTGGTGTCGCCCAAGAAGTAAACGAAACAAGAGGAGACGAAGGAAGAGAAATCGAAGAAAAAGAAAAGGTAGATAAAGGAAGAGAAGGGTAAAGAGAAGAACATGATTTAGTTGACATTATACTGGGAAGTAACATCCGTAATATGGGTTATTGCGGTTAAGTCGAAGTCAGTTACAGTTCAATAGACCGTTACCTAAGTTAGAGTGTGTGCTGAAACTCGAACCTAGTATGTGTTAGACTATGTTTTTGGGGCGGAGACGTTATACTTTAGCACTGTACATGAGGCAGCGGAAAAGTGACAAAGGTTCTACACTAGAATGTTAGACGAGTTGAAACCAGGATAAGAACTCCATGAACATACGTGAGAAGTAAGGTTTCGCTCCGTATAAGAGCTGTATCAGTGTTGGTGAGTTATATGTGTTGACAGCTTTACACCACCCACACTTACTACAATCTAATTCGTTTAGAAAAAATAGACCATAGAGCCATTTATCTGACAACATAACCTGTATTTTATCTCAAAGTTTTAACATCGCAACTTTATACTACACTCCTGTTAGTTTACGTTCTTCTAGCCTCAGGTACCACTCTTGCCGTAACTGTATAGGACTAGCTGTCTCTACACGCTCAACTCCCAGCCGAAGTATTCCACGTTATTATACGAGATGAAATTTTGACAAGTTGTAGATCAAATATTCCAATTCCATGAACTTTTCCTACAAACAAAAAAAAACCTTTTATTAGTGAAAATATTGTAACAATTAGTACTACCCACAATAAAAACGTCTCGAAGATTTGAGAAGTTTTCGTCGAAAAGATAACGGGAACGAATATACAACTTTCGGAGATCGAGAACGAAGCAAAGCAGCGGATAACAACTTGTTTTTAGTCGAAAAACATATATATATTTATGACAAATAAATGAAAAGCGCGACAGGACGTCATAGGCGAAAATTTCCATTCGAGACAGGTAGTTTATGTTATTGCCCATATTGTGGCGTCAAATTATCAACTTACTCAAATAAAGATTTCCTACATTATATAGATATTTATCTCTCCTTTTTCATATATTCAATGATAAATAATAGTACTTTTCATCGTAAAAAAAAATGAACAGTCATCCATATGGTTCAAGTTCAAGTATCCGTGTCGTCCATTCTGGCAATACTTCGGTCGTTACTGGTAGTTACCGATAAGAGAAAGGAAACTCAACACGATCAAGTTATCCGTGAAAACGTACAAGATTTGAACCATTATTAGGAAATTAAGGGTACTCATTATAAAAATACATACGAGATATCTGTTACACACACACACGCCTTTTCCCTTCAACTTCCTCTTGTTGTTTTTTTTCGACTCTTTCGTCAGTGTACGGCTGGACTTTACTTACTCTCTCATATCTTATTACGAATACGTCTAACATCTACATTTACGAGCCAAAAAATATATAAAAATTATTTTGATCGTATTTATCGTTAACGTTATTATTTGTCCTTTGTGGGTTTTTCTCGTAAAAAAAAAAAAAAAAGGTAAATAGCCAAATAAAAATTACTTTAGTTTACTCGTATACATATAAAGACAAAACAAAACATTAACTACTAGTTTATCCATTATGATCCTCCGAGTTAGGGTAAGCCGCAAACTAACTTATAAAAAAAATAAAATTTACTTTTACCAAGGTTAGTAAGTCGAAAAACTGAGAGAGTGTTAAATGTTTAATTCTGAGAAGGCAGTTTAGGTTTCAACCTAACTATTCGAGTGGGGAAAATAGGATTAAACCATTTAGTTCATTTAGAAATAAACTGGTTAGTACCGTGCTCCTAAATTATTTTTTTCTTCAAATAAAAATTATGAAATATACAACGACTACCAAGTATACCCCAAAAAAAAGAACAAGAAAACGATTTAAGTATGTTATCATTATTATTAATTTATACGTAAAAAATTTTTTTCCCTTACTGTAGTTTTCTCCTACTTCACACACACACACACACACACATATACTAATGTTATTCTACCCCACTTAAAGTTTTCCTTTCTACAACTAATTATATATTTATATTAATAAATATAAAACGTACAACAACTATCTATAATTTACATATTTTATTTTATTTTTTTTTTCACAGCATATACAGAGAGGTTAAAAACGCGTATAAAACACTAACAACAACAACAACAACAATAAACAATATTAAATAATTCAACGAGTCGTTATCGGAGAAATAGTTTAGGTCGTAGGTAATTTAAGAAATGTTCTAGTCGAGACCGAAAGTGAGCAAAACAGAAAAGAAAAAGTTACTCATTAACCAGAGAAAGGTGAGCAAAGAGAGCATCCTTAACTTCGTATAGGACTCTCGCAAAGTAAGAAGGGCGAAGAAAAAGCGCACATTGAACTTACTCCCTAAGCCGCTCTTAGCACAGAGCTACTAATCCTACCACTCAACTCCCACCTGAACTTTACTGTGCTCCATTCCCAGATTAGTGTTCACCACCTCCACCACCATTGCTCACACACCTACATCTCAGTGAACACAGACACACTAAACTTCAACCATATAAATATTACACTCCGCAACAATATGACCTTCTCCTACTTCTCCCACTCCACCTCGGTACTTACTACGATAATAGTGACTTGAAAGAAGCAGAAGCAAAACCATCCACTAGAAGTAGGTATATCAGTTAGAGTAGCTAAAGCAGAAGAAGAAGAAAATATTCCATAACTACTACTATCAGAAAAAGAAGAAGCCGTACGTATTATGAAAATTAGCTGTACCCGGTCCGTCTCCCAGCTCATACTAACTTCTGAAGTACCTCACGTAGGGTTATGCCTTTAGCGAAATTTTCAAGGAGATCATTTTTTTTTTTTTTATCAAATCAAATCACATAATATCATAATTTTCAGTAGTAAATAAATGGTACTTACCGGAGAAGTGATCGTGGTCATGAAATAAAACCAGGGGTAAACTGGCGATTTTAATTACTTTTAATTTGTAATGGACTTCTTCTTCGGTTTGTAGATTTCTGGGTGTCTTTCTCCTTTCCAATTTTTAAAACAATAATCATAGTATTCTTAGCAGCATCAATATCACGATCAAAGACTCCTTTACAACTACTGCACTGAAGAACCTTGAATTCTTGCTGTTCTTTCAGTGAGAGGAGGGAACAGATACTACACACTTATGAAGTATAGTATTCATCAATAGTTGTGACAATATAATCACCATTTCTTTCACGACGCTGTAGAACTCTCCAACCACACCACATCTTTTCTTCCGTAATCAAACGCCATCTTTCCCAAACATTGCTGCTCTTAGCACACTTAAGGGAATCTTGCTTCTTTCCTGTTTGAAACGTTTTGTGTCCCACCTCTTTCTTTTTACTTGAACACTAGTTATTGAAGTTAGACCATACTACTTTACATTTCTAAAAAGTTTGATTAGAGGGTTACCTCTTTTCATTTTTATCCTTCTTATTCTTGAGAGTGTTCTTTTGTCGTTTTTTTTTATTGTATATTTGGATCTATTTATTAATATATTGGCCATGTTTTCCCCCAGCTCGTTGTCGCCCTTGGTAGAGTCTGAAATACTTTTCGACCATGGTACTGTCATAGAATGTAAAGAGCGCCTTCATGTTTTTTAAGATATAAACCAAATACATTTTATAACTCTTGTAGTTTTAGCTGTGGGTATCCCAGACTCAATAGCCGTTAATAAAAAGTATACAAAACTAAATAAAAATGATAAACTCACTTGAAATTCAACGCGAACCCTATATTTTGGATACAATGAGAGACATTATTCATAGTTTTCTATAACCATATTCGAATAAATGGTTGCTAGATCCTTTGAAGGTTCGGTCAAAGATTGAGCGAATCCTTTTGAGGAACTTTCACAGTAAATGATGTAAGTATATTTCTTACAAAAAAAAACCCAATGATCCATAATATCCCTCAGTATGTTGCTTTTTTTGATACTTTTTTGCCCATAACTAACTGTGAAATACTGTACCAAAAGTTGCTTTGAAATATATACGGAGGGATATCGTTGTGAAAATGGCTGGTAGTATAGTCATTGCTAAAAATCTGCTGTCCAAAACTGATTTCTCTGAGGTACTTGCAAACTTTGAACCTTAAAAAACATTTATGGTATAATAGATCTGATTAACCCAAACCAGAATGATCTGAACAAAAATAAATAGGTCATGCTAGTTAAGACATATGTGAGGTATTTATTAGATAATATGTCTTTACTATATATTCCTTTATATATAGAATGGGAATCTATCTACCATACTTCTCATATAAATTACGATATAAAAAATATCATAATGAACTATCCGATGAGGACTGTGAACCACAAAACACGCTGACAACCGTCTTAGCCTAAGAATAATGTCTAAAAAGTATCGAATAATCCATCATAAAGCGTTCCCCCAAAATATGTTCAAATGTTGAGCTTAATCAACTCAAATTTTATCATCTGAGTAATTGCTGTTGGTATAAATAGGTTAGATAGTCAATAGTCGAGGTCATTTAGTCTTTTTCATATTCCTTTATTGATATAATAAAAACGCTACGTTAATCTCATTCATTCATTTGTTTTTGGGGCTGTCCCTCTCTTCTCTCTGTCTTTTATCTATTGGTACTCTGATTTTAAGGTGAAGAAGGTGATTTTGAAGAAAAAAAAAGAAGTATTTTATTAAATTAATGCAAAGTTTGAATAAAGAATTGGTATATATAAATTACTTAACTCTTATGTAATAAGTTTTATACTTCATTACATTTGTATGCCACATTATATTATGCTTTAAAAAAGTTCTATAAAGACTGTAGTTGCTGGCTCTTCCTAAGGTGATGTTTTGTAATGACAGAGACCATATATTAAAATATAAATATTGTACTACCAAATTTAGAGGGCCATAACTTAAAGAGGTTACAACTACATTTGTATAGCGTCATGAATATCTGGAATACACCTTATTTAGAATGATTCGTTAAATGGCGACATGTATATTGTAAGCATCAATAGTTGTATCAAACATGCTATGGTATTACAACCATCTTATTATCTCATTAATCATTAACAAAAAGTACATTATAAAAGCGCTTTTAAAAATAAACTTTTAAAAAAAAAAAAAAAAAAAAAAGAATAAAATATCTATCCCATAAACTAAAAAAATAATCACTTTATAATTTTGAGTTTAACTAAAAACAATAAAAGCTCTCTCTCAAAATAAATTGCTTTGAGGATAAAAACGATACACAAACTCGTTGTCTTACCATTTTATTTTATAATTTCAATTTATTTTCGTTATTGGATTTAAATCTGGACCTCTTTTAATAATATAAACAATCACACTTCAAAATAACAGCAAATGATCGTGAATACATTAATGATATTTACCATATTTAGAAAGAAGTGTGGATAATACCACCATCCAATCTTACACAAGGACATAGTTCTGAATATTCCCGCGATTTTCTACAGCATAATCATTTTACCAATTTTTAATTCAGACATATACTTTTTTTCTAGAACATTTTTTTCTTTTTTCCATATACATTGTATCACGATTGGATTTAAAAACGTAAGAAATAAAGTGTAAGAAGCAGCGCACGGCTGTTTTAACTCACATGCTGCAAATGTTTTTTTCTCTCACAAGTTTTCTGCGTATATCCTGTGCTATCATGTGCAGGTATGCATAGTTCACATTGTGAATCGCTAATAAACGAATTCTAAAAATGACATCATATGATGATTGATAGAGAAAAGGACAAAGTATTGATATTATTCAGCACTAAAGTTAATTTTTCAATGTTAATTTACTCTTGATGCGCTCTTTCTGTTTTTAAGATTACCAAAGTTATGAAAAATACATCTATGAACGACTGTTGTTTTGAATGGAGAAGACATTGTCACTATTATATACAGTTGAAACGAAAGCTGTCAGTTATTTACGTTAATATTTTAGATAATAAGGATATAAAATGAATATTACAATCTAACGTACTTGAAGTCGTCTCCGGTGGGTAAACTCAAAAATTCATCTATGAATACAATATCGAGTGCATGGATACTATCTATGGTTTCGAGTCTGATGATCTACTCGTCTTTATTTATTTACTACTGGTATGTTATTAGAAGAGACTTAACATACAGCTTTCTATTATCACTTCTTTTTTGACTTCACGTTAATATAATAAAAAGCAAAAGTGAGTAGGGTGAACAACTCGATCGGAGACTTAGAATAAATACATTTGGTTGATAAGTTCAACTGGAAGTAAAGCTTTTTCTCTATTGCTTGTTACCAACAAGAAATAGTTTATTGAAAAGGTTGAAATCAAACCTAAAACCTTTTTGGATAAGGTCATTATTTTGTTTTGAAGAATTTCATCAACAGCTTTTTTTATTTATTTCCTGTTCAATTATGTTGCAATCTGATGATTCATGCATTTTTAAAAATTCAACAAAGTCAATCTGATTGGCCGACTCGTGATTACAAAGGAACTCTTTAGCTAATAATAGTTCGAATTGTAAATCCTTTTTGGTAATCGCAAAATGGAGAGTAAAAAAAAAAAAGTTGCTTGAGAACAACCAGAATCATCTTTTTCTTTTGTAGCATTCATGACTTCACCTTGCTTCTGTTCCAACACCGGAGCAAAAAGGCAAGGTTGAAATTGGAAGCATTTGCAAAATTTAACGTATTTGCTCGATTTTACGTGGAATCCCAAAGTAAAAAAAAAGTACAACAAGACAAATAAAAAAGATTAGCTTTGGTGATTGCCATTAGTGACTATCGTGTAAGTAATTGCCTGTTTAAATAGTTTATCATTGTACTGATGTTTTCTTAAGATTCTTCACTGGCAATCTATTAATAATTTTTGGAGCACTTTGAACCTCCAAGAAAAACGCGCTGTCTATGCAAAAACAGGTTAATCGAGACTTACAGCCACCAGTGACACAAGCAAATGGCTACTAAACAAGATCAAAGTCACGACAACCAACGGTTATAGCGAATGAGAACGTTTATGAGATGGTTGGTATCGACTTGGATGGCATAACACGAAGCATTTGCTCCATTATCAAGACAAAAGCAAAAGCAAAAACATAATACTGATGACCTTGACAAGGTTTGCTTATTATTAACATTTACAATGATCGTTGAATTAATTTGCTGTATCGATAGAAAGCTCAAAATGACTTGAAAACTGAGTATAGGCTCTCTTTGGACTGTCAATATAAATATGCGTTTAGTTCTGATGAGAGCTATTTCGAAATTTATTCACATGTGTAATTTTTACCATGATAGAATTGCTTTACGGTACTGATGATCTTTATTAGGATTCGCCTGTTAAATCGAGATAATAGTATTTTGGAGAAGAAACCAGAGACAGAGACAGAGCAATATTTCGTAGGAGAAGCATGGACTCTTATTTTCACTAGCATATTCAACGACACGCCTCTCTTTTTAAAGTGATAAGGTTACATATCGATGTTACAATGTATAAAGCTGCTAATGTATAAAAAGGGGCGATTCAATATCTGAGTCGTCGAGTTTAGCAAAAAAAAAAAAAAAAAAAAAAAGAGCACCACCAGACGAAAATGATATGGGCGATCGTATTGATTTACGTGTGATGACTGGAGGTGGTGACAGCTATCATGATGTATCCAATTGCGAATTTGCAAATGACAAGCTTCGACCCGGAATATTCACTACTGACCATTTAAAAGTTTTACGAGAATCTAAAGTTATATTAGTTGATATGACCAACCAAAAGTTCATGAAAGCAAAAGATGCAAGACGGTTAATTATTCCTAGTTTGAAAATTGATTCTCCCATACGCACACTTGATTTGTAAAGTATTATCACTATCATTCCTCATCCTTAATTTAGTGATTTAAATAGTTTTATTTAATAAAGAGGCATGTATGGTTGCAAAAAAAGAAAAAAAAAATAGTTTGGAGATCCACTTTTCCAATACTGCATCACTCTTATTCTATACGAAGTATAAAAGATACTCATTATTAAAAAGAGCTCAATTTAAAACGAGGAAAAGCAGTAGTAGCGAAGTATGATGTAAATGCTGTCTAAGTTCTTGACTCTAAAACATTAAGTAAGTACCAGCCTAACTCTTAGTATATATAGTTATATGTAACATATAAGACCTATTAGAGTCGTTAAAAATAACTAGTTATGCTAATTATGACAAAGAACTTGATGATCCGTTATCTGCTCCACACCATCAATCCGATGCTGAAACAAAAAATATGTATTGAAAATTGGACTGTTAACAACTTTTTAGGTATTATCTACAACTTATAATTCACCTTCTGCTGATACAGAACTTCCACCTCCAAAGACAAGACTTTTTCAGCCTATATAGCGCCACCTGGGTGCTTGGAAAACTCTTGGATCTGTCAGATCCTCTTATGTCCATTCTTCCAGTATGACAAAAAATTACACAATTTTACCAAATTATCCGTATTATTTCCCATATAATGAACTATCAATTTTATACTATTCCTCTGTTAACCAGTCATTTGCTTGGGATGAATCAAGACACATTTTTTTCATGTCAGTGATCGCCACACTGGAAATCATATTGCAACGTATGAAGCCGACCCTTGCTTTTCATTTCACTCAGTAAATGCATGGGATGGAGAACTTAAACTACCGGGTAGAAAAATAAAGAGTATCATCTACATGGATAATTGTATGTATGATAACGCAGATATAGTTGAGAGTAGCTTTAACCTTGGAAATCAACCCAAGGGGACAGTAGCCTCGATCAGGTTAAACCTATCAGTTATTTAAATGATGAAAAAGGTAATAAAATGAAGCCTTTGGAGGTTCGATAATATTAATTACGAAACGTTTCTCAAGAAAGAGATGGAGATATAGCCCTACATGGCTAGGTTCATCACCCTTTTCATTTACCGAATTCAATAAGCGACGTGTCGCATCTTATACAACTATTGGTTATGACCTCGAAATACTATGCATTAATCAAATGTATAATCTCAGGTCATACCGTTACTGCTGGGGAATATATAACTCAAGTTTTCGATCCAAAAGCTCCAGTGGCAATATTATAAATGGATTGATCAAACTGGATTTTCATAACCCTTATTCAGGGATCAATACTGATAAAAAAAAACTCTGCCAAGATTTGGAATCAACCTGGTTGCTCATGCTCTGCGCTAACTTCTGTCCCAAACCCTGATTCAAAATCGGATGATGATGGTGTCATTTTATCAGTTGTAAATTACAGAAATAGTGGTGCAGAAGAGGCTTTTCCATTATTATCTTGGGTGTTGCCACGATAAATGAAATATGTTGATTAAATATAGGAAATTTCGATGCATTTACGCTACATGGCAGTCTTGTCAGTAACATTAAAAGAGGTGTTACAATTAATTAAAAAATAGACTTTTTCTATTATATCTAAACAAAAAAGAGGGCTCTTCTTCTAAATAGCAAACGAATTCAATGGTGTATTTTTATAGGATTAGGTAATTTAGAGTTAATTAACAAGGACTACCGCGTTTTTGTTGATATTAGAAACTTTATTATCTGATGTATCAGTCCATTTTGACAAAACAAAGCACAATGCCGATTCTTTGGTTACACCCTTTGTCTTCTGTTTATTTTTTAGAAACCTTTTAAAGAACACAAACTAAGATATTTCTCACATTGAAAACACAATTTAGCTAATATCATTAATGCGTAGTAGAGGATTGGCGTGATTGTGACTGAGTATTGGGAACTATTTCCCTTCATTTTTTGACCGAGAGATAGGAATTGATCAACAAGGTAAAAAGTGCTATATTAAGAAAGTCTGTGCCACTCTTATCCGGACTGTCATCCTGCAACCGTAAATTGAAACAACGCGCTTTCTCCTTATAAAGACATTAAGGAAAAAAAAAAAACATACTTCCTTCACACTTCCTTTCCCCCCCTTTTTTTTTTACAAGAGAAAAAAAAATCAGGCAAATGTCTGGGAGTAGTAAACAAGGGTATAACACTATACCTGAATATAATGAACAACAATCAGCAGAAAACGAAGGCCATAGTCCTATAAACCCTCCAAGTTTTGGAAATCGCGTAAAGCAGTCTAAACTTATTCATTACCTCCGCACGCATCTAGCTACTTTGTTTTGCCTACTAGTTACTGTCGTTGTTATTTTATTTGTTTTTTTCGCATCCATCTTACCTGAAGTAACACCGTTTCCTGCGAAGCATCATGCACATACTGTTAAGGTTGGTGTTTCTCAGCTTACCATGGATGCAGGACGCGCGAAATGTGAAAAGATCCAGTTAAAGTCTAGAGAAAGAAACGCCCCAAGCCCAAAACGTAAGAATCCTAGATCTGTTGCCGAGCAAGTACCTATTCTATTGAAAAATGCTATTGTTTGGGATGGTCAAGGTGGCGTTCTTGAAAATGTAGATGTTTTCATTAATAATGGTACTATTGAACAAGTCGAGAATAATATTAAGTTGAGTAAATCTTTACGAGACTCGGTGAAGGTCATTGATGTTGCTGGTCATATTGTTTCTCCAGGTTTAGTTGATATGCACAGGTAATATTGTTTAATTTTTATTTTATTTTATGATAGGGAAAAATAACTAAAAAAAATGCTAGTCATATGGGCGTTGATTCATGGCCTGAACTTGCCGGTACTGATGATACTAACGAAATGACTCAACCTTTAACACCCTTTGTACGTACTCTTGATGCATTCAACCCTTCAGATAATGCCATCCGCATCGTCTCGTCAGGTGGTGTTACCACTGCGCTAGTGCTACCAGGCTCAGGAAATTTAATGGGAGGTGAAGCTTTTGTTTTCAAACTTCGTCATGTCGACACTCTTAGCAATGATGATATGCTTGCTCAGGCAAATATTGATGAACAACAAGATACCAAATGGAGATGGATGAAGATGGCTTGTGGAGAAAACCCAAAGGTAAGGGGTCTTGTGATGTTTTTAAACGTGTTACACAAATCCTTATTTTGTCTACTCTCAATAGCGTGTGTACGGAAGCCAAGGTCAAATGCCCTCTACTCGTAAGTGAACAATAAACTTTCTCTTAAGTCAAACACAATTAACTTACTTTTTTTATCTCAACAAAATGAAAAGGCCTCGGTGAAGCCTATCTTTTCAGAAAAGAGTTGAGTAGAGCTCAAACATTGATGCGCGAACAAGATGACTGGTGTAAAGCTTCTCAGGGTGCTTCCGTTCATTTTGACTCTGCTTTTCCTGAGGATTTGAGCCTCGAGTCTCTCGTAGCTCTTTTACGTGGTGATGTTTTGCTTAACGTTCATTGCTACGAGACCCATGATATTGAAGCAATGGTTCGTCATTCACTTGAATTCAATTTCACAATTAGCGCCTTCCATCATGCTCTTGATGCTTATCGTATCCCTGCTATCCTTCGCCGTGCTCGTAATAATATTACTATTGCTACTTTTGCTGACCATTGGGGTTATAAAAAAGAGGCTTTCCAAGCTATTCCACAAGCCCCTAAAATTTTGTATGATGCTGGCATTCCTGTTGCTTTAAAGAGTGATCACCCTGTGCTTAACTCCCAACATTTAGTTTTTGAAGCTGCCAAATCTAGCCACTATGGCTTACCTCCTCAAGAAGCTTTCAAAGCTGTTACCTCTGTTCCTGCTAATGCTATCGGATTAGGCCATCGTGTAGGTTCACTTAAAGTAGGATATGATGCCGACGTTGTTATCTGGGATCGTGAACCCCTTGAGTTAGGTGCTACACCCTTACAAGTATTCATTGATGGTATTCCTCAATTTGAAGAAAAAGAGATTACTCCTGTGCCTGCTAAGAAGGCATCTACTAGAGATGTTAACAAGAAGGACATTAATAGAGATTTTAAGAAAGGCGCAAAGAGTTATGTACTTAAAAATGCCGGATATTCCTTTTTGGAAAATGAGCCTGCAGTGGGTCCACTTGAACTTGTTATTAAAAACGGTGCTATCGTTTGCTCTGCTGCAGACTGTTCTAATTCTATTTTATCAGCCCAGAATAATGAAGAGGAATTACCTGTTTATGATCTTAAGGGTGGTTATATTCTTCCTGTAAGTAGGAGGAGACGAGAGAGAAAGAAAAAAAAAAAGATTATTAACCTATTATTCACCTCCTTGTTCATAGGGTCTTGTTGGTGTTGGATCTTCTCTTGGCCTTGTTGAAATCCAATCCGAAGATGTTACGGGTGATGGTTTTGGTAGATCCAGTAATTCACAGGATGCTAAGGATATTATCCAAGCAGTAGATGGACTTAAACTTGGTACACGTCATTTAGAAGAGGCTTACAAAGGCGGTGTTTTAACTGCCATCACTGCACCTATGTCATCTAATGTGGTTATTGGTGTTTCTAGCGCTTTCAAGACAGGTTCCAGCTCATGTGAGTATTGTTAAAAGGGTATTTGTTATTAGAGTTTTATCATTAACCCTGATTTTTTTTTAGTACTAGAGCCAAATGCATTATTATCATCTGCAGTCGCACTCCACTTACAAGTTGGCACTAACGTAAAATCAAGTAGCTTCCCTACCATATCTTCCCAGATCAGCTTTATTCGTCGAATCTTAACAGATAATATCAAGTCTGATAACTACTATGGCCAAGCAGCTCGAGGTGAACTGCCTACCATCATTACTGCCCATAACAAAGATGAAATTGCCTCCTTAATTGTTTTAAAACGTGATCATGTACCTAAGGCACGCTTCGTCATTCATGGTGGTACAGAAGCATACATGGTTGCCCCCCACTTGGCGGAATTGGATATTCCTGTTATTCTTCAACCTGTCTTGTGTACTCCTTCCAACTTTGATTCCATTCATTGTTTGACAGGTGCACCACTAACTAACGGTACTGCTGGCCATGTTCTTCAAAGCTACGGTGTAAAAATTGGTATCGGAATTCATGACGATGGGTTGGCAAGAAACTTGGCTTGGGATGCCGGATGGCTCTCTGCTACTTCACCCTCTTCGACTGAATTAAAGAATGGCGAGATATCGGAAAACCAAGCTATTCGATTTATTACATCCAACCTTCGTGAAATTTATGGCTTATCCAACTCTTTGGTGGAAAATGAAGAATTCATTGTATACTCTGGAAGTCCATTCGACGTCAATAGTAAACTTATTCTTATTCATACCAGCAATGATGGTATTTATTCTTTACCTTAAAGTAAACAACAATAAAAATCTATTCAAGAGTGGTTCAATTTTTATAAGGAAACATTTTCCGATTTGATACTTATTTATATATTATTGTTATAAACAACATATACATATCCGTATATGATCTCTTCAATCTCCTAATTCGTACATGGCAGGGTATAACTTGTCTGTTTGTATCATTTTCGTTTCTTGGTTTTTTTGGCGGTTAAACAGAAATTTTAATTTAGGATATATTTGTTTGATTAATAATGTTTTTGTTCTTTATTATTACATTAAGTTTATGAATGAGTGCTATGGTAGTGACATAATTGTTGAACTTGAAACTGAATGAGAGTATTTATAGCGGGAATGCATTCTATGTTGCTTTTATCACGGAGATGGCGTGCGTAGTTCCGAAGATATTTATACCTGTATTACTTATGCAGATATAAAACGGCTGTTTAATTTAGTTAGATGAGCTCGTGTATTATCTATCGATTTCAACAAACATATTCGAAGTTTTAGGTAGAAAAAAGTACAAACGGAAACTATGAGAACTATTATGCCAATAGTGAAAAGAAATAAAAAATAGGTGTCACATTAGATCTTTATTCTAGTGGAAGTATTTATATTTGAAAGTATAATCTTCACTTAAAAAAAATATAATTACATGTTTTAAGAATGAAGCAAAAGCGTAATAATAAACTACTCTCGAAAATGTTGTATTTGAGTCTATGACAAAATTATATAAGGTATTCAAACAGAATGATATCGTTTGTATACCAAACAATCCATCACATTGACTGAAGTATCATTCGAATTTGAAAAGGAAACAACATACCTAGATAGGGAATCGGACAAGCTTTCTGGAAAAAGGGGAACACAATATGTTTATATAAAGATAATTAAAGGACAGGACGTGCCTTTTTAGGGAAAATCATGCAAAAACGGTGATCTCTTTGCTGAATATTAGGTTTTTTTTTACCGAGCGAAAAAAATTCTGATACAGTAGCATGTATGTAAACAGGATACCTTCTAAATATGATCTCACTGCATATCACTATGTAAAAAAAGATCAAAAAAATATAATATTTGAGTCTGCTGATATCCAAACTCTAAGATTAGTGCATCAATAGCCTTAGATATTACATATTACTTTTTTTTCTAACAAAAAATAAATACTGTATTTAGCTTGAGGTAAATGAAATCATCTATTTGGAGTATTTTAGCCACATGGCTCTGTTGAGTTGTTTTTGTCAGGTGAATAGAATTACAAATGATTTATAGTATATAAACAAACAACTCATTATGGTCCTTCACGAGGTTCTAAGTGAATTTTTTCTCTAAATCATTGTTTTTACTCTCTTTTCTTTAGTCTCATTAAAATATTCGTCTTTTTTGCGTCTTATGGATCCTTATCAGCTTGGAAATTATCCGTATTCCTCATATCCACCCTCAGTAATGGGAACCGCCTATATGGGAAACCCTAACATTATGCCGTTACAAGCTAACCCTTACCAGTCACCTATACCTCCTTATCAACTTGTAAATGACTGTAAGTTTTTTTTTTTTTTTTTAAAAAAAAAAAAAAGTGTGTTGATAAAAAAAGTCGTGAGAGATTAAGAGAGGATAATTTAAAACAAAGAAATGAAAGTATTAAATAGGGAGGTTTGCATGGCAGAAAATTTAATGTTCTGATTAACTAAATTTATTCGGTTTAGCTTCGATACCTCCACCTTCAATGTATCAACAAACACCAGGTTATCCACCTACACCCGGTCCAAGCTACCCTTATCATTTAATGTACGAGGATCCTTCTTGTTGTGAAAGGTATTTTGAAAGGAGTGAAAGTTGTAAGATTTTTATTAATCTAAAAATACTCCTTATTTTTCCAGTTTAGCGGAGACATTTTGCTGTTGTTTTGGCTATGGACAACCTCGAGATCCATATGAGGAGAACTTGATGAGGGAAATTAACATAAGACGTAGAATGCTTAAAGAGCAAAGAAAAGAGATGCAAGTTTATAAAATGCAGCAAGAGAAGCATCAACAATTACAACAGCAGCAGCAACAGTTACAGCAAAAACAGCAATTACAGCAACAACAGATGCAGCAGCAACAGGCTCTTCAAACACCAGAACAAACTGCAGTTTAATATTTGCTGTTGTTTAATTAAAACGAAATATTGTAGAACAATCAAATGAATTCGACCCTTAATCCCTAAAAAAGCCCAATAGAGACATCTTAAAATCATCCCTTTGCAATTGTTTAAAGTTTGGTTTTAGAAGTAACGCATATTCAAATGAGCATAATGAAAATTGTGGAGTATTCTGAATTTATAGAATATGTTAAAAGATAATGAATATAATAATATTACACCTGCATATACTTGATTCAAAAAACATATATAAAGGGAATTAAAAAGCAACTTCCTCATCAAATATCGATTTTATCTCTTTTTATAAACATCACATATTAAAAAATGATTACGCCGGCTGAATTAAACGCAAACCTACATCTCGGAGAAGCCGCTGATTCACCTGTCGGTTTTAAAAACGTGCCAGCCGTTGAAAAATCTATTGAGCTCTCTATTGAAGGCGAAATTCCCCAATGGGTAAACGGTGTTATGTACAGATCAGGTAAAACCAAATGATTTTATTTTTTAAAAATAAAAATAAAATATCACTTTTTTAAGACAGCTCGTACTATTAGGATCTGGTCGATATAACGTACTTTTAGACAATGGTGACACTTACCACATTGGGCATCCTTTTGATGGTCTGGCTATGTTGCATAGGTTTGAAATTTGTGGTGAGACCCAATCTGTACGTTACAACTCTCGTCATACTTCCCACGGTGTTGAAAAGCGTATTTCCCAAAGAGATCCAACGTTGCTAACCTTTGGACCTGATCCTTGTAAAACAATTTTTGGTCGTATGCAAACTGTCTATCATCACATATCAAAATTTGGAACAAATGCGGAGCTTCAAGAGCATGATGCTGAATTTGACATGGTCAATGTGACAATCACGCCCAACTTTCCTCTAGGAGAGAGATTAGAAAAGGAACTAGGTATTAAACACGGTGGAGCTCTGGTAGTGAAACGCGATGCTAATACTCTACAAGTCGTTGATCCTCAATCCTTGAGTAAGTCTATCGTTTTCTCTTTCATTAGGATATACTATTGACTTTTTTTTAGTGCCTCTCAAGATGTTCACATATGGCCATGTAAGTGAGAAGCTACAAGGTCATTTATGTGCCTCACATCATCAGTATGATGAAGAAGCAGACGAATATGTCAACTTTATGGTAAAACTCGGCCCATTTCCATCCTTTCAAACGTACTCGCTTGGTCCTTATTTGCCTAGCCTTTCTGGCGAGAAAGAGCAAATTTTTCCGCCTGTACCAACACTTCATCAGCCTATCTGCAGACATTTAGGAGCATGGAAAACACTTCAGTCTCTCAAACCTTCCTATATTCATTCTTTCAGCATGACAAAGAATTACATTGTCATACCAAACTTTCCCTACTACTACTCATTTGGTGGTTTGTCAGCTATATATTACTCAAGTGCCTACCAAACGTTTTATTGGGACGAAACCAGACATACTCTTTTCCACGTTATTGACCGCCATACTGGAAATCACGTAGCTACCTATGACGCTGATCCATGTTTTTCATTCCACACTGCTAACGCATGGGATGAAGACGTTGAACTCCCTGGAGGAGGTCATGAAAGAGTCATTTATATGGATTATTGTGTATATGAAAATACTGATATTGTGGATGCGAGCTTTGAACTTGGTAAGGCCCCCTCTGGAAAACTAGACTTGGATAATGTGAAACCCGCTCGCTATGTATTCAATAAAAAAACTGACAATAAGAAAGACCATCAAATTAAACCCTCCAGATTCTGCCGCTTCCGTCTTGGAAATGTGCCAGTAGCAAAGCCTGATGAAAAACAATGGAAACCATCTTGGTCTGACTTTAAGCTATCCTCTATTACTGCATATAATAAACGCCGTGTTGCATCGTATCAAGTCATTGGTCAAGATTTGGAAATGCCTCGCTTTAATCCAAAGTATAACTTGAAGCCATACAGATATTGCTGGGGTGTTTGTGAATCTCGTCATGCTCCTTCCTACGCTTCCGGTGCAGTTGTAAACGGCATAATCAAACTTGATCTTAATCAGCCTTATAATGGTCTCAACACTGACGAAAAAAGCTTTGCAAAGATATGGGACGAACCAGGTTGCTCATGTGCTGAGCCTATTTTTATACCTAACCCAGAAGCAACAGCTGAAGATGATGGTGTTATTTTATCTATTGTTAATGCGGTCAAAAGTGACAATACAGAGTCCTGTTTTATGTTGGTATTGGATGCTGCAACGCTGACAGAGCTTGGAAGATCAACCATTGGTGACTTTAATGCTGTAACATTACATGGTAGCTTTGTTGATACGAACGGCCGTGGTGTTGCAGTCAATTAAGCTAAGGGTAATTCGGTTTCTTCAAGGTC
This sequence comes from Backusella circina FSU 941, assembly GCA_025399235.1. Classification (NCBI taxonomy): domain Eukaryota; kingdom Fungi; phylum Mucoromycota; class Mucoromycetes; order Mucorales; family Backusellaceae; genus Backusella; species Backusella circina. Next base: position 177,836 of record MU622306.1, read on the forward strand.
TATATTTATTATTCGTATCCTCATATATTATTATAAAAAATACTTTAAAATAAAATCTCTAAATACATCTTTTGAATAAAGCAAAATAAAAACAAGTAAAAGCATGGATAAGATATTTTTCAATAATAAGGTTTAAAACGTAATACTAAAAATATTTAGGAAACACCTAAACACAAATATTGACGATCAGTACAATATTAAAGCCATTACTATATTATTTTGTTTCATTTGTGTATATTGTTCTTGTAATAAATTTGGGTCAAAAATGTAAAAATAGAATAAATTAAAAATAACTGGGATAATCAGTCAAATATGGATCAGGCAAGTCAAACGTGATCAAGAAAATAGAGTCAATTCCAATAAACTAAAAAAAAAAAGGATCTTGTGTTTAACAATAATAAAATAGTTATCTTACCCGAAACATTTCCATCCTAGACAGAGTGTACCACCATGGATCATTTATTGATGGTAGGAGCTAATAAAAAGAAAAGTAATCTAGTAAGAAGAAATATCAGCTAAGAAAGTAAGTACCTCCCAAGTCGATGAGTAGTAATAATCGTTTGTCTGGCATGTTGTTGATTGTCTTGATGTCTTTCACAAGATTGCCCATTTTATTTTCATGTGATCCATCTCAAACTGACTGTAAACACTAAATTCGAAAAATATTGGCGCTTCTCTAGACAAATTATCACTGTTTATAATACAAAATATACAAAACAATGACAAATTAATTCTTAAACAGTGTCAATATTTTCCGGAAATGGTGTATCTTATTTGGTTATACTTACAAAATGAAATCACTTGAAATAAGAGCATCATCATTTGATTTTTGTTGTTTTAGTCCTTCCAGTCTCACTTTAAATACAATAGAAAGACATGTGGTTATTTAATTTAATTTAATTTATTATTATTGGGATGGTAATAGGGGAAATATAATATAAATTGCTATGATGAGACATGTAAATGGTGATTTGTTTCAAGATGGTTTCTTTTTACAGGAAATATTCTTTTCTAAAAGATGTGTTGAAGGTATGAAAAATGAAAGAGCTTATTGTAGGAAATGAGTGGGACTAGGACTGATGCTCATAGCCATCATACCATTAGTCACTTCTTCATCCTCTTCGTCATCATCCTCACTATCACTGTCATCCTCCTCATCCTCCTCAGCAATCCACTCAAAGTAAATGTTGTCAACATAAGCACGACTACCTTCTAACTTGTAAGGATCAAATGGAAAAAACGATTGGACCGCTTGCATTAAATTAGATCCGCCTAAACCAGGTACAAAGATATCTTTGTTCTTCTCCAAGACAGGGTATATATACATGAAATGTGTAGAGTGGGCTAATTTAGCAAACTGACGAACAACCGCAGAGGAGCACAACTTTAGAGGATTGAAACGACTCATGACTAGGCGAGGCAAATTACGTAGACCCAAACACCAATGACGAGATGAGCCTCCACTTGGAGTGGTAAGTTCACTAAACTCTTCATGTTCAACATCTTCCTCAATTTCCAAGTCATCATTACTCATAACCATATCTCTCCAGCGAAAACAGAAGATATACATTATAGCTTGAACCACGGCATAAAATACATCGTGTTTTGTAGAATCCAAGCTGACAAGGTTGCTCTCATTTTGGTCAACATATGAATTACACCAAGTAGTCAAGGTCAAAACAACGCGTTGGATGGTACTCGGTTCCAAAAACTTGGCTCTTGCAACGTAGGACGATATATAAGAAGATGCCGCAGCGCGTGTAACATTGGGTTTGAGAGGATCCGTAATATGCTGAATAAGATGGTCAAGAAAATATTCACTGTACACATTCACATTTGAGGAGCAAAAATAAAACAACAGGAACTGAGTATAACGGGATTTCAATGTTTTAAGAACAGTGCGATCAAATATATCCACCAAAGCATAGAATATCTCATCTTGGATATCTAAGGACCCTTTTTGAATACACTTTGCAAGGTGTTGAAACGATAGTGACATCATGGCATCCAATTTACGAACCATGTACTTTATCTTTTCCAAAGAATCATTTGTTTCATTTTCAAAGCCTGAAGCATCAGAGTCAATACTGCCATCGTCTGATAACATATCAGAGTCATCGGATTCATCGTCACTGTCTTCTGAGTCATAGTTTTCATCGAAATTCATGTTGTATACATCAAAATCAACATCTTGTTCCGTTTCATCAAGCTCGATTTGAATATGAGCATCTATTTGAACCATTTGATCGACAACAAGACCCAATATTTGTTTACGCAGGACTGGAACATATTCGGATGTTGAAAGTATGTTTTTGATGTATGCAGCGTGTTCAGCAGAGTTGAAGCGCTGGTGAGGCACATAACGAACCAAGCTAACAAACAATGAATTAACACCAGTAGGAATAAGCTGAAGAATGCCTTGTAGAGCTTGATGATAACGCTCATATGAGCCAGTACGAGTTGTACAAGGGTTAGGAGGGAGTATAGAGCCTAAGTATAAGGTAATTAGATACAAATAGATAATAGTTCTGGTATAAATACATACGGTATCTAAAGCCTTGGACAAGTGAGTTTAGAACAGGAACAATATAAAACGCATGGGCTGATACGAGGGTCTTCAACAAATAAACATAGGCATTAACAAAGGTTTGGCTGCGGAAACTCCAGTCAATTTGTAAAATTGCTTCTACCAAGCTACTACAGGATTTATCCAATAGAGACACGGATTGAGTGAGTACAGTAATCCAAATATAGAGTTTCAAGGTAGAGGGTGCTTCTGGATTAGAGGGATCTCTGGTAAGGATTTCAATAAGTTCATTATAGCGATTAGAATTGCCCTATATCACGAAACCAATTAGATATCCATTTTAAACTTCCTGCTTGCCGCTTAAAATTCACAAAAAGAAACTTTTTAAAATGACAAGACATAAGTTCCACATGATGGGAAAACAATCAACCATCAGTTGAAGTGCAATACATCACTTCTTTGTTTTGCGTATGCCATAACTACTAATATATGCCTGTTTACCCACACGAACCCAATCTTTTTCATTTAACAACAAGAGACAATTCTCGTATAAACAAAATTTCTTTTTTGCAATTTATAAAGGCGAATATAATAAATGTATATACTTTTTGGACCCAATAAAAGATTTCGCAATTACCCGAACGTACAGTACAACTACTGTACGGGGACATGCATAGTAGTTTATAAGGGGAAAAAACCTCCATTGTGGAACTGTAGAAAGAAAGAGAATACTAAAGTTAAATTCAATTTGCTTTCACTATTTACCTGTTCTTTTTCTCTAAGAGCTCCTGTTACGAATGTCTTCATAATGAGTTTCATATTTGCTAGTTTCTCTTTTGAGACCGTTTCAATGGTTTCTTCTTCTACGTTGGTTACTGAAACTGCTCTTTTCTTCAGGGACACTGAAACATTGTTATTCACAGAAACAACTTGATCAAGCGAAGAAATAGGATTAATAGTGGGTGATCTGACTGGCATTATAAAGTGAATTTCCAAGTGTAAAGTAGACGAAGATATTGTAACCAAAAAAAAAAAAAAAAAAAAAAAAAAAAAAAAAAAAACTGTGCCTTTTCGTGTGTCCCTTTTATTTTCATTATCCTAAGAGGCTTAGATAACAAGTCACAACTTCATGTTCTGTTGAATCGGGAAGAGGTGAATGCTGTGTTTAATATAAATAGCGCCAGACCATTACTTATTTGATAGTTCAATATAATGCATTATCAGAATAAGTTGTACCTAATTTCATATCCATTTTTAAACAATGGACCTGCCTTCACTGTATTGGCTTGTATCCAATTTCAATATATTGTATGAAAACGCTTTGTTATCTTACATTCTCTTATACGTACTTATTTGTAATTATAGTAGAAGTCATCACAGTGAGAGATATATAGTGTAGTACTTACAAACAGTTAAGGTATGCTTGCAACCAAGACTAGTTGTATAGAAGAAAAAAAACGTATAAAATGTGCAACAAAAATCAAGATAGTGATCTTGATGAACAGTTCCAAAATCGATCACGTGGCTTTTAGCCAAATAATAAAAAAACATGAAGTATATATCTCAAATTGTGTTGATGATACAGTACTTCTACAGAATCAACAACTTAATAGCCGAAGAGAATGCTACTATATTATGAGACTATCACTAGTCGCATTTTCTTAAACAATATAATGAAGATATCTTTGTAGTATAAGTAATGACTCACTGAACAAGTATACTCCACTTACACAGCTTCTTTAACATGGAAATTGTAGTCACATTACTAGTAACCTTAGTGTTTAATTATGAATAGAATGATAACCACGTTTCTAAGGTAAAGACGATGAATATATTGAAGTTCTAACCAATGAATGTAAGCAAGTCTTAGACTGACGTCACTCAAAGTTGATTTGTAGTGGGAGTATAGATATACCTTAATTCTATTATGCGAGGAAGCTTATTTATATTAGTTATTATGTTTTCTACTATGTATGCATGCTTTTTATATAAAAATACAATTTATTCAAAAGCAGTATTCTTTCTTTCTTTTCTCTTTCCTCTTTTCACTTAGAATTAAGTATTAAACTATCAAAGGTGTTTTAAAACACAGTAAAATAGTTTATATTTAGGCTACCCGAAATCCAGAGCAAATATAGGAAAAAAAAGAGGTAAATATTTTTCCTGTGTAAGGAATTATGAAAAATAAAAAAGAGTTGAAATTTTATTTGATTTGTATCTCCTCTCTTTCCAATTTCACTATGAGCACTGGGTCTTGGTGGTATATATTAAATTTATTTATATACTTACATACAAACTAACCTGTATGAAAACAGTTCCTGTTGCTCTGTAAATTATAGTGATCCAGAGTCAACGTCAAGTAATAATTCTGGGCGAAGCATAGCTTCTATTCAAGACTATATCTTATTTTCCAAACC
>MU622306.1:187510-202829 GCA_025399235.1 Backusella circina FSU 941
CTATTCAAGACTGTCGATTACTTTTTTTTTTTCGGAACTGTCATTCTGAATTTTTGTAACTGAGAATTCTTCGTTATGTTGAATTATATATAATACCTCGATAACAATAGGAACTGGTAATTATAGAGAATACAAAGAGCATTATGAAAAGTCTAGATTGTTTCCAGACTTGCACATACGAAATGGAAATACTTCAAATTAGTATCCTCTTCAGAAACCCTCAATTCATTTTGTAAAGGGCGATCAAATATATAGCCTGTGCTTTCTGTGTTTTTTTTTAACTGCCAAAACATCAGGAGGGTGATATTAATGAGTTCTATCAGATATAAAGAGCTGAAATTTTGTCATTTCTCTCTTTTTATGTTCATCAAATGTTTGATAAACAATAGCAAGGAGGTCTCTGTCCCATCTAAATTCGAAATAATTAAAATGATTGTTGATTAAATCAAGAGAGAGGCCTAGTGTACAATACTCTAGTACAAGTGACTTCAATCTTTGAAAATACAAGGTTAAAAATTGTGAAGGGTTTATGGCATCCATTATTTAATAATATTGTCGTATTTAAGGTCATAAAAGATATAAAATATGAAAATAAGAAATAACAAGACATACAAATGTCAAATAAGATGAATCGATATAAAATTAAAAATATAAAATCCATTATTCAATCGTTATGATTAAATAATGATAGACTATTGAAGTAACACGCAGTAAATATTACTACTTACAAAAACAGGCCAGAGTAAACTAAAACAGTATGACGAATAGAGTATATACTATAGAATCAACTTAGACAACACATAATCTAACTTATTGATTAAAGACTGTTCTCAGTGTTACTCAAGACAGATATCAATAGTAGAAGTTGTACTTATTTAATAATATTCTTTTATAAATGTAATAAACATTAATATAGAACATAGAAAGAAGAAACCTGTACAATTAGTTATGATTCTAAATTAGACACCAAATAAATGACTCCATACTAACTATACATAAGATAATGCAATGGAAACCACATCTGCTTAATAATTGTTTATAATTCAAACAATCCATCTCTATTCACGCAAAACCTAAATCGCCAATAGATATACAAATCTTGGGTAAAAACAACCTAACAGTTCTAACTCAATAATTCTTATTTTTATAAATACTTGGAAATAATCTATCCTCGAGGTCTTTACTTTCTTTTCTTATATTAATTTCTTTGGGTATAATAAAAATCTCATTAATCTCATCAAATCTTTTATCTTTGTTAAATTAAGTGTAATTTTTTTTTTTTGAAACATCACAGATATAACTTCCAATGAATGACGTTTGATTGTTCATTCAATTCCTTGGAATAAATGGATATGTTTACAGATTTCAACGAAAGTGTTTCGATCCTTTTGGGCAATTCTCCCGCAATACCATTTAGGCTAATCATAATGTTTTCTCTTGATTTTGAAACTAAGACTAGTGTCAGTTCCTTCAGTTGGATCAATGTTCTCAAATTTGACAGTTCATATAAATATAACTCATCAATTTCGAACACTTCAATATTCAAGTCCTCTTGACCAGTTGCGTAGAGTATGAACAGTCAAAAACTGTGTGTAATTGCAGTACCGTATTTTCAAGGAATGGAGAAAATAATATTTTTGAACACGAAATAATACCTACCATTAGAAGAAATAGAAATACCAAAGGTTTTGGATGTAAATTAAAGAGTGATACCGCTCAAAACAAAAACCAAACGCTTTAACATTGAAAAACCTGACTTAATGTTGGGTTCCATTATTTTTTTTTTAGTAATTTAGGCAAAATAAATTTAAGCACGATAACTGAAATAAAGAAATAAAAGAAAATGTTTTAAAAACTTGTCATAAACGAATTAAATACTTCTCCTCCGAATAGAAAAACATTTATAGATGATATTACTATGCTATATGTAATTGATACCGTGAAAGGCTGTTTTTAAAGTACTAGACCACATAAATAACATTGAGTTAATACATAGGAATCGGTAAATATAAAACTAAAAATGATTTATTTATATAATACCTCTCTTTTATTTGTATCATCTACATATAATAAAGTGCTACTTTATGTTTGAATATAAATCCGTAAAAAGAAAGTGTCTATATATATCTATTGGTGAACATGGTATCATAACCATCAGTTCTCGTAACCTGTGGAATTTTGTTTCTAAATCTATTTTTACATTTTAATTGAACGTGAAAGTTAGGGTCTCCTTTATAGCCCTTTCAGGCACTAAACAAACACTGATGCTGTCATCTTAGTTTAAAATATATGTCACTAATATCTTTTTATGGTAAAATTATTATAAAAATAAATAAAAACTGAAAAAATATATAGTGTTTTAAAAAAAAAGGAAAAAGGAAAATTAAGTAAAAGAAACATATAGCCATTTTGTCTATAAAAGCACTTTTACTTCTTATTGATGAACAATAGATGATTATTCGCCAATAATAACAATTCCAAACTTTATGTAAGCACTGGTTTGATTGCGTACATCATTTTCAAAATAAAATGATATATTTATTAATAAAAATGCCGACTGCTTTAGTGAAATGATATACCTATCCATATACACAAAAATACACGTATATACGTCTGTTTTTTTTGTTTTTTTTAAAATAAAAAAAAAAAGAGAGAACAAGATTAAAGAGAGCTAAAAGTTACGTTCAACAAATAAACTCGCCGTTTACAATATTTTGAATAGAAATGTTTAGAAAAAGTAGAGTTATCATTTATACATATTATCTCTGGAATTGAATCCCATATTCCATTAATTGATAACCCTTTATCTATCAGAAATATACTTCTATTAGGAATTAGGTTAGTTAATTTTTAGTGCAATTTGCAAACATTTTTTTTATGTTGTATCCCGGGTTTTGATCATTTCCCATATCAAAAATGGTATCTTTAGATTTACAACAGTGTGCACTCTTTTTAGTGGAACGCACTGAAGATCACCGCTATAACCATAACACCAAAATCTTTAACTACAAGACGGTATAAGAGATCTGCTAAGGGTTTCAATTCGAGTCTAAGAAAATTTTGGGCAGTTAATTTCATTTTAATGTATGACAATTGAAAATCCAGAAGACAAATGGAAAAAAAAATCGAATATAAACACTAATAAAAAGAAGAGTGTTTCTCCAATTAATTAACATGGGTAGGTGAAGTGATAAAAAGATTTTAAAGAAACAATGAGCGATAAAAATGATTTTTCTAAAATAAGATAGCAGACAATCTAAATATTCCCAATTGTTATTTTTAATGTCTTTGCAGGAGTTCATAAGCTTTATTAGGCAGGTGTAAAGCGTCTACTCTAAAAATAAAACGCATGGTTACATCAACGGTTTTCTGAAGCTTCGGAAACATGTAACATTTTAAATTTACCATTCTATATCAAATACTAATGGTGTTAAACTGTAAATAGATATATCTATAGATGTACATGCATATAGAAATATATGTGCATATCCTTGAATACTTAATTCAAAGATATATATTGTCAATAATTGGCTGAGCTTTATAAAATTGAAATTATGTCAAATTTTAGGGGTTAAAGTTAGTTATAATTCAATAATGATGTGCCTCCAATAATATAAAAGGGTTTAGCATCTGTCTGTGCTTTACAGCAAATATTAAAGGAACCAATGTACCACTAGCTATTTTTGTATTACATTTTACAGAACCACCATACTTTGCCAGAAAAAGTTGCCTCCTGACAATTGAATTAAACAATTTTATACACTTACCATTTCGATTTGGATTTAATTTCAACTCCTTCAGTCTATATATATTCTCGAATATTTTTTTATTTATTTTCTTTTTTTCTTTCTTATTTTCAAAAACAATCTGACTTTCGGTCTTGATTAATTTTTAACCAACCAACACCTATCCTTTCTTTAATACACACCACTTCCCTTCACACTCATTTTTTCCATCCATATTTCTGTTAATATAACATAATGGTTGCCCGTTCTAGTTTGATTTTTTCATCAATTGCTTTACTCAGTTCTTTCGTAAACGCATATGGCCAAGTAGCACAAGTTGTTGACGCCAATAACTTCTGTGTTTTCCTTCCACCTACTGATTCAGCTGATAGAATTATTTCAGATACTGAATGGAATGCTGAGGCATTCTGTATCGGTAAAACACCTTTAGCTAAAAACGCTGGAAAATTGGATTCTGGATTCATTCAATCTGCACATTTTGTTAAAACCGATACTTATGTTCAGGTCACTGGCCAGATCAATCCTAAAAAGGCCAACTTGGATCCTAAAGATGAAGGTGGACAAATGGATGTCAAGGCACCCAAAGGATCTTCTTGTGCTGGATGGAAATATTATGTTAACCTTATTGAACCTGCTGGTAACACTTACTGTATGCGCTGCTGTGTAAGTTTAATTTTTTTTAGTCTAACTTACGACCAAAACGGAGATGATATTTACTTTTTTTTTTTTTTATATTTAATTAATTAGAATGATGACAGAACCTGTAACCGAGGTATTTCTGAAAAGGGCTGTGCTCATATTATTCCAGGTGATTACAGTGGCCCCCTTGGCGATAAGGGGTCTTCCGAACCTCCTGCCGCCACCAATCCCTCCACCACTAAGGCTAAAGCCACTACTTCCAAGACCACTAAAGAGAGTGCTTCCAAGACAACTACCACCACCACCACCAAAGCTACTGGTCCTGTATCCAACTCTGGATCTGCCTCTACCTCTGCCTCCGGTTCCGATGCACCTGTAGCCGACTCTGGTTCTGCCTCTGGCTCTACCCCTGGTGCCGTTGCACCTGTAGCCGACTCTGGCTCTGCCTCTGGCTCCACTCCTGGTGCCAATGCCAACTCTCCCGACGCCGGATCCTCTAGCCCTGTTTCCAGTGCTCCTCCCATTACACCTGCTGCTGCTACCTCTCCTGCTCCTGCAGCTTCATCCAATGTTGAAATCTTGAATCAGAAAGTTACTGAACAGTCTGTCAGTGGAGCTGAAGCATTCAACCCCGGTATGATCACATTGGCAATTACTGCTGTTTCTATGGCTTTGATGATGCATCAGTAAAACTACATATACTTTAGTAGTAATGAAAACTTTAATAATATTTCATGTAATAGCAATTTACCTTTTTCTACTTTATTTTTACTTTTTTATCTAAGAAAAAATTGATCTACACAATTCTTGTATTTCTTTTGGGATCGTCAGTTTATTTTTACTCCTGGCATTATTGGAAAGCTAAACTTTCCCAATTGATATGATATTTTATTTTTTTTTAAACCATTAATTCAGACCCCTTCTATATTTTTAATAGCTAACGTTTAATACCCTCAATTGTTATAAAAGTTCTTTTGACTAATGTTTTTAATCAACTGTTATCGTGTTTTTATCATAAATACCATTTTGTTTTATACTATGAGATGAATGGTTTTTGGCTCATTTTTTTTTCTATTCTCTTCCAGTATTGTATAAATGATCACCTTGATAAATGAAGTGATTATCTCAATTAGAAAAATATTCTGTTTTGTTTATCAGGCCTAATTTAAAGCCAGTAAAGCATAAGACAATTAAGAAAAACGTTTTGAGGTAACACGGGACTAAAATTAAACATAAACTAGCTTGAAGTATTTGTTGGTCACAAATATGTGAAATAAAACTTGATATCAAGCAATATTTCGACATATTTGTGACCAACAAATAGATATGTTATTTTTAAGGTCAAAATGATCAGAAGAAGTATATAGATATAAGGGGAATAAAAAAGTATTTTTTATTTACAGCTCCATTCTTTGTAATCTCCTACTCAAATGCCCCTTATTTACTATGGTAATAACCATATTTAGATTATGTACAACATCTAATGGTTTGGTAATGAAGTTACAGTGTACAATAATTATTCTGGATAATCTTTAAGGAAAATGAGGAATTGGATCACTAGGAGCTGATAGACGTGTTTATCTTTCCAGAGAATCATAAAATGTTAAATGTCAACTGCTGTATAAGGTTTTTTTGGACAAAATAACACAATGACTATACCAAGAATGTGTTATCAACCTCCTATACACGAGTATATTGAATTTAGTAGTAAAAAATAACCTGATCAGGCTATTAAGACATTATTTTAAACTCATAAAAAACCAAGTATGCTGTTTGAATCCCTTTTCGGTCAAATTATTAAATTGTCTTAAATACGTGTTAAAGAAATATTACTATAGAAACTTCTCTTGAAAAGCATACTATTTTATTATTGAAAATTCCAGCTTAAATCAAATATAGAATTATACTTATTGCATGTTCTTGATATCAGAGTTTGCTTTTAATAACCGTTTTAATGGATTATTTTAAAAAAAAGAAAAAATATATATTTGAATGCACCAACAATATGTATCTTTTCCATCACGTTTTTTTTTTTTTTTTTTTTTTTAAAAAAAAAAAAAGTATGTCTTTTTCATTGCATTTTCTTCAATATTTTATTTTCATATAGCATTTATACTTAAACGGTTGTTTTATATATCAGAAATTGTATTCAATTCATAAAAATGAGATACTTTATCAATTTAAAAATGTGAGTGTCTACGATGAAGTAGCTTTATGCACAAAATATACAATTTCTGAAAAAACACAGGATATTTTAGGCCACTTTCTGTTTCCCCAGCTTCTAGCAGCTTTCAGTGTTGTGAATTAGAACTTGTAACATGTGTCTTTAATTTCAAGTATTCATTCGTTTTAAAAATAAATCTGTCAGTACAAATATATTTTCTTTTTTTTTTTTGAATAGTGCATTATTTTGTATTACGACATGCTCTTCCATTTATTAATATGGTTCACAATTTGACAAGTTGGTAGTAAAGAAGTAGTAGATTCATTTCCTAATATTTTAAAAATACAGCGGCATTCACTACCTTTTTTTATCTGTTTAGTTTTCTCTACATGTTAAATTAGCTTAATTAGCGTTTATAGCTTTTTTTTTTTGGTATAAAAATACCTATTTTGTGTTATTTAGTTTATCTTGACCAAAATAATATTTTGAGTCCGCTAAAAACAACATATTAGAAATGGGATACCATTCTCATGATGAAGTGTTACTTTTGAATTTACCAGGTAATTTTTTTTCCAGAAATTTTCGTAATAGTTCATTGTTTATTTTTGGAATCGTGTTGTACAAGCTAAATAATACTCAAAACTAGTTACAAATTAATTTGATATAAAAAAAGAATGGTATTTTTTTTTTTAGTTTACTATTTTTAAATAGCCATTGAGTTTGATGATTTCTAGAATCGTCAAAAATGGATTCACTCGTTATGACCTTTTATAAAAACTAAATATTTAGTACTGAGAATTATTTTACCTAATTTTCAAACGATCTCAAATGCTAAAAATAAATTATGACACCATCAATTTAGCACACTTTTTAATGCTGAAATAAATCATAACAAAATACTTTACTACAACGAATGTTAAAGTAGTTGGTCCATAGAGCTAATTTACAACTTTTATAGTCTTAATGATGTGATTATTCAAGTAGGCAGATATAAGCAGAAATAAAATTTTATTTAGTTTAAATCAAATATTGAACAAGGCTTATTGCGACAAAAGCAATCGAGAAAGTTGTAGTGACAAACACCTTGTTACTAGATGATTGCTTCTTTTCACCAGGTTGCGATTTTGAAGTGGTATCCGAATTTTGTTTGGAATCTGAGACTTTTGTGGGGGGTTGAGACTTGGGACTTTCATGAGCTTGAGAATCACCAATACATTCACTAACAGTCATCATTTTGAAGCCTTTATCTTGTATAAGCTTGACTGCTTTAGGAACTTGACGAATAGAGCGCTCATAAAGGTCTAAGAAAATGTATCAAAACGTTAGTGAAATAGTATATGTAAACTAATTGAAATAACGTTACCATGTTGAAGACTAACATATCCTGGATCTTTATGAACATTGAGGTTATTAACACCACCTGTTCCCATTACTATCTCTTCAAAACCTTTTTGAATAAGATCACCACCATTCTCTTTCATTTGATGATTATAATCATGAGGATCAACGTTCCACATAAGGAGCTTGTATCCCATTTCTTTCAAAAGAGCCTTTACTCTAGCATCAGCTTCACCGAAAGGTGGACGGAGGTATTTTGGAACGACGCCAGTAATTTCACGAACGGCTTCCTCTGTTGCCTTTAATTCGTAAATAATTTCTTCGTTAGTTAGACTCATAAGGTGGGCATGGGAATAGGTATGGGAAGCAATTTGATGGCCTTCATCGTAGATTCTCTTCAAAACTTGTGGGTACTGTTTAACATAGGAGCCTATAACACAAAAGGTTGCCTTTACATTGATATTCTTGAGATGATCAAGTAGCTCTAGCGTTGAGTTACTGGGTCCGTCATCAAACGTGAGCGCCCACGAGTTTTTGACAGTGCAACCAAATACATCGGTTTCAATTGGGTTACAGCCACAGTTTTTATAGCAGTCATCATTATCTGAACCATCACACTTTGGTGCTGTACACAAGCCTGATTCTACCGGCCGAACCTTTCCGCTGATTTTTGAGAGATTGATACCTTTTAGCCATTCTGGATTTGTAGGAATAATAATACCATTTTCTTTATTTTTTAATTCAACAGGTTTGGCTTCTTGCTGTTCTATAGGTGCAGGATCTGTGTTTTCTACATTGCTTTCCAAGGTTTCTTCGTCTGCAGTAGTAGTGCCAGCTATACATAGTACCAAGAAAACCGTTATCAAAAAATATGACGATTGCTTATATAATAACATTCTTTAACGACTCCAACCGATTTTTAATAAGTTTTTGGGTCTTCTATAACAATTAGTTGTTGATTTTTTTTTTTTTTAAAAAAAAAGTACAGTTGCGGATTGAGAGCTACTTGAAAATAATAGAATAGAATATATATCCACATATTGTGCTTTGTTTGTTTTCACTATAAAACTAACATATATTTTCGAATGGTTGATTTTTTGTCAGCTAAAACTAAAATCAAGATAAAGGTAAACAACAGTTTTATTCTATTTGATTTAATGATCCGATACCTTATGATTTGTTATTCGTCTTTTTTCCTTTTATAAATTTGATACTTCCTTATGTCTATCTTTACATTACTTTATATTTTCAATAGTGCTTCTTTTTTTTTTTTTCAAAACAAAACAAAATAAAAGAATATCGGCAATACTGCTCTTGGAGGTAGAGATTTGAAAGAATCAAATGTATAGATTTGATCGAGCGATTTTTAAAACTATTATTTGTTTGCTTACTTTATTGAATCATTTGTATTATATTTGTGCAAGTCTATGTCTTTATTTGATCTTGTAATAAACCCTGAAGAACATTGCTTGTATGTCATTTTCTTACATGCTAAATTTGACTGTATATGATTTAGTTTTTTAAGGTAGGAAATTTGTATGCCTATCATTATGGTTCTTCATACATCAAATATAAAAAGTTGAAATGTATTGTGTAAATGTGTTTTTATGTGGCCTTACTATGTATGTTCTTAAATCGATAATTTACAGATATAATTGTATTAATTTCAAATGAAGTGATCAGTACATTAGTATTATGAAACTTCATTATTACTTCTTTCTCGATAAATAGTAAGGCTAGTGTATCACACTAAGGGTTTTTATTTTATTTGACAAACTGCCTCTAAGGGGCAATGAATAGATCAGGCCCGTTATCGGCACTACTATTAATGACACAACTTGCAATTTATTTTTTCAGTCCTCCCCACCCCCCTTTATTTTGTTTTGTCCCTTTAAAAGAAAAAGGCAACAAATGAAAGATCAAATGATCAGCACTATGATATAATCTATATATTTATTCCAGTTATCTAGGAATAAAAGCAATAACAATAGTACAGTCGTTCCGCGCCAATTTTCTCGTTTACTGTTATTATTTTATTTAACGAAAAATCATGGAGCAATAAAAAAGGTGAATATCCCCCACTCCAATACTAAGTAAAAAAAAAAAAAAAGAAGTAAGCACTATGTTCCTCATAATGATATATCCTTGAACTCTCGACCTCTTTGTTTTTATGTATAAATAGTGGTTGCAAGTAGTTGCACGTGACTGCTCGGCTTAAGAAAAACAACGCCCCACTTGTGTGGCTCTTAGAGCTTAGGATTATTTTTTCTATTTATTGTTTTTATTTTATTTTATTTTTCTAGTGATATTTTATATATGTACAGAACTGGTCCAAGGTAAAAACTTAAAAGACAAGAGAGAATGATGATTTAAAGGGTGCTTTTAGATATTCTAAATCAGGTCCAAAGGCAACTTCTTCAACACAATGTCAAAAGTGTTTAGAACATGGACATTGGGTAAATGATCATAATGATAATAAAAGGGATTTGTTGTATATTAAACACCTTTTTTAGACGTTTGAATGTAAAAAAGAAAGAAGCTATAAAGTGAGACCTTCACGTACACAGCAACTGAAGCGACCTCTCAAATTACACGAACCAGAATTACCAAGTGAACTAAAAGATAGACATGGATTGGCAGCTGAGATATTAAAGAAGAAGGAAAAAGAGCGTAAAAAGAGAAGGTAAACTAAATGAAATATATTCTTTGAATCAACCAACATTTCCAAAAACTCATATATTTATATATGATATAGACGATCCTCTACTTCCTCTTCAGATTCATCAAGCAGTTCCTCCTCTTCTGATAGTGATAGTGACAGTAGTGGATATAGTAGCAGTACAAGTGCCAGCAGTACTGATAGCTCATCTAGTAGTAGCAGTTCAAATAGTAGTTTCTCTAGAAGCAGTAGTGGATCGAGTAGTATCAGTAGTAGTTCTTCTAGTTCGAGTGGTTATTCATCTTCTGATGATGGTGGAAGAAGAAGAAGAGGAAGAGAATTAAAGCGACGTCGCCTTTCTAATGATAGACGATAATAGGCTTATCACTAATGTCATTTATTATGGAAGAGAAAGAGTGAATAAAAGGCTGGTTTTTTTTTTACTTGATTTGGGTAATATATATATAAAAAAAATGATGATCTGAAGCCAATTACTTTAAAGCACCGATAAGTGAGGGTGTGACGTCTTGAGCTTGCGTGTTTGCGTGTCAAAAAACAGTGCTCACTACAGACACTCATATATATAATTTTACGCGAGCTTTAAAAACGTCTCTTCTTTTCTTCTTTTCTCTTTTCACTTTTTTTTTTAATAACAATAATAATAAATAGAAAATGAGTCGTGGATCAGGAGCAGGTTACGATCGTCACATTACCATCTTTTCACCTGAAGGTCGATTATATCAAGTTGGTAAATGCCACTTCTTGTCTATATATAAAGAAAAACAGATTTCTTATTCATAATGATAATATATAGAATATGCCTTTAAGGCCATCTCCAACAGTGGCATTACCTCTGTCGGTGTGCGTGGACGTGATGGCTGTGTTGTAGTCACTCAAAGAAAAGTACCTGTAAGTCTTTTTTTTTTTTTTTTTTTTTGTTAGTTTTATGCATTTTAAATACTCTCTCTTTCTCTAGGATAAATTATTAGATGCCAGTACAATCACACACGTCTTCAAACTGACACCCAAAATTGGCTGTGTCATGACTGGTATGATTGCGGATGCCCGTTCACAAGTCACACGAGCCCGTCAAGAAGCAGCTGAATTTCGCTATAAATATGGATATGAAATCCCCACTGATATGCTTGCTAAACGTGTAGCTAATATCAATCAAGTCTATACACAACAGGCAGCAATGAGACCTTATGGTGTTTGTAAGTGTGTTGGCGTAAAAAGTATAAGGATATATGCTGAACGACATCTTTTTATATAGCTATGATCCTGATTGGTCATGATGATGAATTGGGTCCTCAGCTTTACAAGTGTGATCCTGCTGGTTATTATGTTGGATACAAGGCAACTTCAGCAGGTGCCAAGCAGCAAGAGACATTGAATTATTTGGAAAAGAAGTTGAAAAAGAATCCAGAATTAAATATGGAAGATACCATTGAGGTAAAAAAAAAAAAAAAAAAGTGACGATCACTAATATATAATAGAATCAAGTAACTCAAATCCCCCCCTTTTTTTTTTAGCTTGCTATTACAACACTATCTACTGTATTGGCTGTTGATTTCAAGGCCTCAGAGATTGAGGTTGGTGTTGTATCCAAGGATGATTCCGATTTCCGTACATTGTCCACTGAAGAGATTGATGATCATTTACAGAGAATTGTTGAGAAGGATTAAAATATATATAATAAATGATATTATATTGTATGAGCTTTATTATTCTTTTTCATTAAAATGGGTGGTAAAGTGATGTGTTTGTAGAATCTCTCTAAGAGGTTCACTGATAGCAGGTAGTTTGTTCAGGTCATCTTGAGCCTCCTTCTTCTCTTGATCATTAGATGCAGATTTTAGGGATGCTTCCAGAGTGTGCTTTTTATCATCCACTGCTTCAACACGTTGCTTGAATTGATAGTAGAGTATCTCTGCTCTTTGAAGTGTCTCTTCAAGGTTAATAGTCATTGAGAGATCATTGGTATACTTGTTATAATAGATGAGCAAAAATAATGAATACACATAGAAAATATATATGCTCTTTTTTGTTTACCTTTAATATTTCGTCAAAGCTCTTTAGATATTCAATAATAACCTCACGATGCTGATCCATAATAGATAAAGCAACAAACAAGTGAAACTGTGTACCAAGATAATCCGTCCACAGTACTTCCCATAATGTCAACATATCAGACCAACTGAATTCACGCTTATACCATACTAATAGCCAGCGAAAACAGAAGAAGAAGTTGCCACTATCGGTACGTTGGAAGTGCTTATAGAGACTGGGGTCCATAAATTGTAATAGGTGATCCATGGTAAGTAATTGTCTATGCATACCGGATTGATCGGTATAAAAGTTGGACTTCTTGAAACAAAATGTGAGTATGAGAGAAATATTAAGTATAAGAATGAGATATTTACCATACGTTCCATGAATCCTACAAATGCCCAGAATACCATTGGAACATCTTTTATGGATGCAAATAGAGGAGATAAAAGATCAGACATTCCCTGAACATATCCCAACTCTGTATTGTACACATTATAGGTGACAAGCAATTCTTTCAATAGTTCAAGGTTTGCATTGGTGCCTACGTTCATGACTGGATCTGGATTGGGCATATCTTCACTGGCAAAGATATCAATGGATCGATCTGTGCGATGAACGTCTTTATCTAGGATCATTTTTTTAATATCATGATAATGTTAGAGTGTGTAATTCTTATCAGTATTATTATTACCGATTCTATGCTTTTGATCCTGGAATTTAGGTGTATTACGATACTCTTCATCAAGAGCCCATTTATCTTTAAGAGCCAAATATGACTCTCTACATATGTTTATAAATGTCAATAAAAAAAATAAATCCAGTACTTCAGTGATATATATAAAAAAAAAACTTGCCTCTTTTCATGATTGATCTTCTCTCTCTCATCAGTACTCGATGACCATGGATAAACACCCGTCAAGAATAACCAAGCCGTCTTTCTTACACTTGGGTCCAATCCACCACAAAAGATGGCCTTTCTCACTGTAAGCTCATCCACTATCAGTTTACCTTGTGAATCAAAGTAGGCATTCCACTGTGAGAGACTAACAGGTTCTGTTCTTGTATGTGTTGGAATGGAGAAATCATTTTCAGACTATAAAAATAGATACAAGAGTTAATCACATTTTGTTCATAAATATACAGACAGAGATAAACTTACATTTAATATCTCAAATACACCAAGTGCCGTGTCCTCCTCCCATCCATCATGACCCCACACACCTACATGACGATATCGCTGCTCACGTGGCGCAGACTGCTCCGACTGCGCCGCCAAGCCCGCCGCCCATTTTGCCAAGAAGATCCTTGCAGAGTCATAATCATCCATTGTCTTTCTTACCGTCTCGCTATTGTACAGTTGTTGGACACTGGGTGGTAAGAGGGGGACGAGTGGTTTGGAGGCAGGGTGATTGATCAGACCTATCGCGGCGTCTCGAGAGAATTTGGTCACACGAGAGAGTTTTTCGAGAAAACTCCATTTTGCTTCTTTTAATGACTTTGAGGGGGAAAACATATTAGAGATATGTTTGGGAGTGTTTTTTTTTTCTTCTACTTACTGCCATGAATGGATCCATTTGTGTAGATTCAAATACAGTCTGTGTGTTATTGGAGGATGTCTTTTCAATGCTTAAAAGATAGAGATTTTCAACTGTTTCTGATCTAGCAAAAAACAGGAAAAAATGTGAACAACATTAATACTACTAATATAATATATATATTTACCTTCTCACTGGTATTAATTGACCCAATCTCTCTATGAACTCATCACCACCCCATCGGACCTGACCATCGTTTTCAGTATACTTTCCACCCTGTGTATTCTTTTGAAGCATGGTGCTCTTACTCTCATCATCATGAAACCAAAAGGGACTAGACGAGTGTCCATCCTTAAAGTTGATAACCACACTACCGTACCACTTTGAGAAACAAGGTGCTTTGATAACAAACGAGTCGATGCTATCGACATTGGCTGAGAGTGCATAGAGTGAGTCTTCCTGTTCTGATGATGATGGTATCAAAATGGAGGCTATATATTATTGTTATTGTTTTAATCCCTTGTTATTTACCCTTTAACTTTCTTTTTATGTATATTTACATTCTATTGGCTCTGCATTATCTGGGTCAAGATCGACTTGTACAAAGGATTCTATATCTTTGGAGGGAATAAGAGATTCTGGTGTCCACGCCACGAGATATCCATGTGTCTTCATTTTTTAAAGAAGAAAAAAAGAAGCGTTTACTTATATACTCAACTCTCTCTTTTGTTTTTACTTATTATCTTTACCTTTTGAATAATTGAAAAATAGCCAGGAATAAAATCCTTTACATTGGTAGAAGGATGGACATAGACTTTGGATTTAGAGAATAATAGTTTTACATCTCCATTTGCCTCAAGGTGTTCGTGGGCATGCTCCATTCTGGGGTCGTTGATTATCTAAAATAGACAAGCCATGTTATTTTTAAATGGGAAGCAGAACAGTTAACAAGAATAGTACTTACAGAAAAACTCTCATTTTCAGTGTGTTTTTCCATTTTTTTTTGTTGTTGTTACAATTAAAAAGTTATGAAAAAGCGAGAAAAGTGAAAAAAAAAGAACTTCTCATATTATGACGATAAATTACTTAATTGGTATTACAAAAATGGTCAGTTTAAAAAATAATCTCATGGTTTGCATGAATAAATGATTCACCTTTATTTTTGATGACGCATTTCCAAATGAAA
>MU622307.1:0-15583 GCA_025399235.1 Backusella circina FSU 941
TATGCGAATATAGCTTAGTAAATGAAGTTTCATTTCGATGGTGTTGGAACTAAAAAAGTCAAGCATAAATGAGCATTTAGTAACTGAAGATGCAGGTTGAATATCATTTTCTTGAAAAACCAGATGCAGAAAATGTTGTATATTTGATTGTGAGTGAATCAAGCAGAGTCAGATCGTGGTGTATATATTCAAATTCTATAAGATCAATTGTAGAATCCATTAAATCCAAGTTTGTGTAAACTTGCGAGAAAATTTAATTTAACTTGGATGTGTAAAGCTGAGAGGTTTATAGGTTTTTTAAGTAACTGAAGTCGTAATTTATTATTAAGAAAACATGGTGTTTGGTATGTAGATGTAGAGAAAAATGTAGTATTAAAATATGATATGAACGTACAAAAATGTGTAGAGATAATTAAACATGAATATATGCTAATAACATGAACTATATATATAAAAAGGGGTTTAGTTCTTTTGAACCTTGCTAGCTTCTTTCTCTTCTTCTAACGTTCTAGGGATGTCAACTACAACTTCATCATGTTCGATCTTTTCTTCTTTTGCAAGAGCGGCATTTTTAGCTGCCTTGATTTCTTTAATCTTGTTACGAAGAATTGGATTATGCTGGATAAAGAGAGAACAAATGAAAGCTATAGTAAAGGAAGGTTAATAAATATAGGAATACACAAATGGATATACTATATATAGTTACCTAAACCAGCCATTGGAATAAGGACATACCAAAGAAGTCTAAGTGCATCAACGTAAACTTCTAAAGTAGCTGCAAGATATTCTTGAGGGAGACCATGGTTAACATATTCAGATGACTCGATCACTTTCATAGCTTCTTCATAAGGAATCACATTTGGCAAATCCTGGGTAAGTGAAGAGTTTAATACGGCAGAAGAAATGGCTGGTAAATGGTAATAAGTTGAAAGAGAGTTTAATAATTAATGTGCTTTGAAGAGAATAAATGAATATGCTTACCAATGCCTAAAGCACCACCCAAGATACGTGAGAAATTACCCAAACCAGTAACGACAGCTAGATTTTTGCCAAAAAAAAAAAGGATTAACATGTAAGTAAAATAAGACTATTATTAAGTTATAACTGATTAAGTACCGATATCTTTGGGTTCTACTGAAGCTTGAAGTGCGATAATTGCTGTAGAGAAGATACATCCAAGACCTTTATGCAACAAAATGATGTTAGAATACTCTATTTTGTTTTATAATAGTAGTCGTTAAAAGCTTACCAGCGCCACCAATGACAGTGGTACCATAGACTCCTAAAGATGTTTTATAGTTATTAGTTTCAAAAATTACGTATATACCGTGTAATCCAACATACTTGAGAAGGGAGTCGTTTGATCGAACAAACTAATAAGACCAACACATAAAGTTAAAAGAGCAACACCAACGTTAATGCTATTTTTAACAAAATTATTAGTTTGAGGTTATATGTTTCACTAAAACTTTAAAAACAGTTAGAAAAATCCTTACAATGGCTTATAAATTCCGGTTTTACTGATGGCAATACCAGAGAGTGTGGATAGAGTACACAACACCATTTGCATAGGAATAAGTCTAATACCTGACCAAGTAGCAGAGTCATTACGAACAACCTGAAAATAAATAGGAAGATAATAAACAATAGAAAAGAAAGCAATACCAAAGAACCAGTTAGTTAGTAAAACACTAACAACAGATCTATTCTTAAAAAGTCTTGGAGGCATCAAAGGTTCCTTTGCAAATTTCTTCTCTACCAAAACTAAAAGACCAATCATGAGGATAGATATCACTAATGGAGCGATGACAGCGGCTGACTTCCATGGGAAGGTCTGGCCACCAAAATTCAGAGCCAATAAGAACAAAGTAGCAAAAGCCAGAACAATAACGGTGCCTGTGTTACAAAATAAGTCATTATGTATCATCAAAACTCTGTCACACTTTCTTTTTACTTTACCTGCATAATCAACTTTCTTCAATTTTTCCGAGAGCTTGCCCTCAGGTGTGGGTATTCTTAAGAAGAAGACCAAAATTACCAAAGCAATAGCACCAATTGGTAAACTATTTTGATGAAAATAAAAAATGTTAGAACATCATTAATTATTTTCGGATTGGACATTGTAAGACCGCTTACTTAATATAAAAGTTCCATCTCCACGTAACGTAGTCCGTGAAACTTCCCTGGAAAGGACAAAAAAAAAAAAATGCCATTTTTAATATCGTATTTGTTTTGTTTTTTTGTCTTTGTACAAATTAAGTTATGACTTACACCAATCAATGGACCGAATACACTAGACAAAGCAAACACAGAATTGATAATACTATAGAAAAATAGGTAGGCTTTAGTAAAAGCAGAAAGATGAATTGGATTCTGTTCTTTACCCTTGATAACTACCGCGCTTTTCAAGTGGCACCAAATCGGAGATAATAACGAAAACCTAAGTTTTTTTTTTAGAGGGATCAAGATTTTACTTTATTAGGTTTTATTTTTAAACCAGCTAAATTTTTTTTTTTCATTGCTCTTTTTTTCTTACCATTGAAAAGATGCCTGCTCCTCCAATACCCGAGATTGCACGACAGACAATGAGCATAATTATATTCTAAAATATAAGCATTAGTTTCTAGTTTTCTGTCAACTTAATAGTGCTTACTTGTGCAGCTCCGCAAAGTACTGATCCGATCAAAAATAAAACCAATCCCGATAGTACGATGATTTTACGTCCAAAAATGTCAGAAAATTTTGAAAATAGTGGTTCTATAATAAAAATAGTAAATTAATTATATGTTTGATTAGAAATCAAGTTTTAAATGAAAACATACGGAATGCATCAAAAGTAAGAATATATGATGTGGCGACCCAGGCGACAATAGACATCTTATTGAATTCTGATCCAATGCGAGGTAGAGTAGTTGATACAATAGTACTATCATTTTTTTAAAAAAAGGAGGTAGCAAAGTTTAGATAAGTATATAATCAGAAAATGAACCAAAAAAAGACGTTACCCATCAAGAGCAGCCAAGAAGAGTGACAATTGAAGACCTATAAATGTCAAGATACGGGCTCTTGCCTCATTCTTCTCAATCTTCTTTTGTTCCTCTTCACTCAATTGAGGTTCAGGAGTTTTTTCACTAAGTTCAACAGGTGTTTGTTCTTTTTCGGTTGCAGTGGCAACTGATTCAACGATAGATGGTTCTCTGTGATCTGGTTGTGGTTGAATCGGGTGATCCAAAGTTGAGGTAGAGGAATTTTGACTCTTTTCCATTATGTGTTTTTTTCTTTGTGTTTGTTATAAAACTCTTGCAGAAAAAAAAGATAATTATTCAAAAACGTTAATCTTTCATTTTTATAAGTTTTTTCAGTGTCTAGATGATTGGATAGCTCTTGTTCAACTTCAGAATCTCTTTCTTTTTTGGAGTAACGTGAGGATTAATTAAAACCCGAAGAAGAAGATCTCGGCCACGGAGAAAAAATAAATAGATAAATAAATAAAGGATGTTTGTTTTTATTATTTTAATAGTTTAAATAAGTATATATATATAATTTTATAGTCTAGCTCTGGCACCAGCATCCTTCTGCTCTTGTTCAGCAGCATCGCGCAATACACGACGAAGAATTTTACCAGAGGGATTCTTAGGGATAGCATCAATAAATCTGACACTACGGATCTGCTTGTAGGGGACAACTTGATCTGCAACAAATTTCATAATTTCAGCAGCGGTTGTTTCTGAAGCTTGGATTCCGCTATTCAGCGTAATGTATGCCCTTGGCAATTCGGTTGCCTGGGCGCTATCATAAACACCAACTACAGCACAGTCGGCAACAATAGGGGATTTAAGCTTAACGTTATTAAGAAGAAAAAGAGAAGGTATTAGTATGAGTCATATATTTATATATATATAATAAGCTTTAAGACTCACCAAAATTCCTTCTAGTTCTGCAGGTGGAACCTACATTTTTATATTACGATAAGAGTTTGGTTAATACACCTGTCATTTTCATATCGTTTTTAATCTTCTTTTTTAATCTTCTTTTTTGTTTGTTTTAATAAAGAATAGGATGGAAAAAATTACCTGGAAGCCCTTATATTTAATGAGCTCTTTGATGCGATCAACGACATAAAAGTGCTCATCTTTGTCAACTACAACAACATCACCTGTGTGAAAGAACATGTCTGTGTCTATGCAATCTGCCGTAGCTTCGGGATTATTGATATAACCCTAAAAATGGAAATTAAATGCGGATTAAAATTTAAGTTTTTGGATTCGAGGAATGTTCTTCTGTACCTTCATAATGTTTGGCCCTTTTAGCCACAATTCTCCACGTTCACCTTGGGGAACCTCTAGATTAATATAAATAAAATATAAAAACATTGAGATAATGTGTTCTTCTTTTTTCCCTCGATCATTCTGTGTAAAGTATTACCCTTTCCGTTTTCATCCACCACCTTTGCGATCATATTGGGTAAAAGAACACCAGTTGATCCTATAGTTATATATAAGTATTAATTTATCTCTTCTATTTTCTTTTTTTTTATATCTTTTCTTTTCAAATAAATAAAAATGATTTTATTTTACTTACCATCGATAGTACGATCAGTTGGCTCAACAATAGCAGATGGAGAAGTTTCTGTAAGGCCATAACCTTGCTTGATGATAAGGTTGGGCAAACGAGCTTTAACAGCTCTACCAAGATCAGCACTAAGAGGAGCAGCACCCGAAATTGAGATTCTTAAACTGCTCAAGTCGTAGTTTGAGATAATTTCATGTTTAGCAAGTAAAACAAAGATGGGTGGTACAAGACTTGCGAATGTGATTTTCTGATTCTGAACGGTCTCACAAAACTTGACCAAATCAAAACGAGGCAAAATATAGACAGGAATACCCCAATATAATGCGGCGTGGAGAATGTTGGTCAAACCAAAAATGTGGAAAAGTGGCAACACGCCGATCATGCGATCAACATTGGGATCAATCCATTTATCATCAAAAGAGGTATACTGGAGGGTATTAGCAGTAATATTGGCGTGTCTAATATATATATTCTTTTAATATACGCTTCAATATCAAAAACAAAATAAAAATAGAACTTACGTTGTCATAACACCTTTACTCTTTCCAGTCGTACCAGATGAAAAGCAAAGATAAGCGACCTTTTCCTTTGCTTCTTGAGCACTCAATTCGACAGGAGAAGCCTTACGACCCTTCATCAAATCAGTGAAGGGACGAATATCACCAACAGGCTTATCACTAAGAAGGAAAATGTTCTTCTTCAAAACACCAGCCTTTTTACCAGCAGCCAAAGCTGTTTCGAGGTTGTCTTGATGGCAAATAATAACCTTTGCCTTTGTTGCTTCCAATTGATAGGTCAATTCATTCTCATTATAATTAGGATTGGCTGTTGTAGTTGCTCCACCTTATTTTTAAAACAGCGATTATTATGTAAAACATTTAGTATGACATAAAACCACAGGAGATATTATTTAGACTTACCAGCAGCAACAGCAGCAAGAAGAGGGATAGAGTAATTATACTACGTATAATAGATAAAAAATTGTGTTAATTATATATAGTTTCATTTATACATCATCCATTTGGTTTAAACGAAAGTATTCAGTCCTGGTTTTTTTCTGTTTTTGCATACCTGGTTATGAGAATATAAAGCGAGGATATCGTCCTTTTCAAAACCACAAATGTCTTGTAAACCACCAGCTAACTTGAGTACGCTCTCTTTAAGTTGGGCATAGGTGAGATAATTGTTAAGGTCCAAAGCATCAATCAATATTTTTCTATCCTCAGGGACATTGTTCTTGTTTGAAAAGATGAATTGGATAATGCCAGTACCGGGTTCAACGATATCAGGGTATTTTGACTTATAAACCATTGTATAAAAAGCTATTTGTTATAAAAGAATAAAGAGAAAAGAAAAAGGTGGGGTAATAGAAAGAGTAGAACTAGTATTTATACTATGGTTCTAATAGGGGTGTACTACTTTAAATGTCAGTAGCGGACTTCTTCTTTAAAGCTCAGGCTCCAATTGATGATTGGTAATGGTACCTTTTTCCATTATAAATGTGGAGTCAATGGTATCGAAATTAATTACCAATCTTATTTTCTACACCATTTTGCAAAAAGATAGAATAATTGTAAAAAAAAAAATCAGCCATAAAAACATTTCCGAAGCCTTTAAAAGAACAAATAGAGTAAATGTCAGTAATAACGAGACTACATTCACTAACGTATCATTTTATCTGGTGGGAATTTATAATGTTGCTTAGTAGTTAATATTTTTGTATACTTTCCTAAACGTCGTTATTGGATGTAGAAAATAAATTTAATATTCTGACCGGGTTTCTTTTCTCAGCAAGATAACTTGGATTCTTTCGCTATCTCTATTTTAGAAATTTAAAGTGCATTACCATGAGTAGGTCGATGGTTTTGAGATTTAAATATATCTTTCATCAAAGAACTGATTTGTTCAAATGTGTATTACCTTTTAACATGGAATACAATAAAATATCAACTGTATATTCAGAATACCAAATCAATCTGTAAGCAGATATATAATTTAACCGTGAGATATTTTTTAAAAGACCGCAGTCAGAATCAAGATGCAAATATATAAAGAAGTACTTCATCAAGGTCTCTTATAGAAAGGAACTCAACGACTAATGGTTTACATATAAAATTTGCTTGTCATGGCCATGTTTAAGAATTATAGAACGATTTTTATTTCATTATTTGAATAATACACAGCCTATTATTCATTGTGTATAAAAATGACACTTTAGTCTTTTAAAGCATCATCTAGTAAAGTAACATAGGCTCTATATTACTAGGAAACTTTCACTGTAAAATTTGTTTTTAACATTGACTACCTTTCCTATTTGATTCACTGTTTGTATTATTTAAATACCAATAGTAGTCAAGTGTTTTGATCAGCTCGAAAAGAACCCATTCTTTTATGCATTTATAAGCATAATTCCTGGATTCCATGTTGCACTATCATTTATAAACTTATTATTTGACCTTAAATTCGCGTGTTTTTAGATTACATGGGGTGTTCCTATAGTGAATAAGTAGATGTCTTGTGAAAAATTAAAGATCATCTATAAACGTAACTACGACGAAAAGTTGCATATGCCTTTTCAATTTTATAGAACTCAAAATCAAAACTGAAATTAAAAATAGTGGTCCACTGTCCACTGACGAAATATTGCATAATGTACTTCGCCTCGGTACAACACTTTAGAATGATTTCCCCAGCCAGTATGGTTAAAAATGGTAATAATGTAAATTCGAGATATTTTATTGGAGAAGAATGTCAAATTTAAGTGTCCACTAAATGCCCCGGGTTTTATTTAGCAGCCATTTATTTTATACCTCCACGATGATCAGAATAATAATATTTAACCGTATGATAGTAAAACTCATCAGTAAACTAGAGGAAGATTAAGAGTTGGCTTATCGGTAAGACCATATGGGTTTATTTCAATGGTAAAATAGCAGGGTTAACTATACAGTTTTTTTTTTTTTTTTTTTTTTTTAAAAACTGTGTGAAATTTCAAATGCTTACACAGAAAAAACATCATATAAAAGTACCAATAATGCCATATATCTTCTTATTACTTCAAATACCCAAAGAACAATAAACACAATAAAATAATAATAAGGAGCTCTATTGAATATTTACAAAATTCTAGTTTTCATTTATTCTTAAATTTAGAGTTAGAGTTTATAAGCGTAGCCCATTTACAACTTGGCCTGGGCATTGACTTCAGTCATCAGCAAGTCATGCATTTCGTCACAAGCATCCTCAATGGCCTGCTTAAATTGATAGGTACCATTGATGTATTTCTTTCCGTCAACTACAAGATCTTTAACACTAGCGCAGTTGAATTGAAGAGCATTGTTCTTGATCATGTAGGCACAGCCGAAACCATCATCAACAACCTGACCCCAGCCGTAACCATCAAAGTGCTCAGAGGAAAGCTGAGAAGTAGAGATGAACCAGTGAGAGGAGTAAGCAAAGGCAGGGTCTTCAAACAAATCGGGCTTCTTCTCACCAGCCTTCAAGGAGTTCTTTAAACCAAACATGTGGCGATCAACACCACGGTTGTTGACAGCCTCGGCCATATATGCTCCCTGGGACTTGAGAGCCTTACGGAAGGCGGCGATTTTTTGTTCGTTGCTGAGGGTAGGATCTTCCATAGCCTTAACAAAGGCAACGGACTCGATAGAGACGGATCTGGAAGTCTCAGTACGTCCGCGCTGGAACTTACGGGTCTGACCAGATTCGTAGGTGGGGCGACTGACACCAAACATCTTGTAGTAGCCAAGTTGAATAGCCATCTGTACAAAACCATCGGGAGAGCACTTGAACTTCTTGATCAAGTTCTTACCAAAGGATTTATAAGCAAGGACGGTCATTTCATGACGACCAATCAAGGCATCAAAATCTTGCTCGGCGACAGCGACAGCTTGTTCTACTTCCTTGTTGACAATGAAAACAAGTTCTTGGGGAGCAGCGATACCGCTACGGACATTGTTGGAACCGTGCTTAATCAAGTTTCTAGCCAAACCATCGCAGACATATTCATTCAAGCGGCATGTGGCAGTACCATCCATGCAGGAATGCTAATAGTATATCATAAAGAATGCATACTTTAGTTTCTGTCTTATTTCCTTTCTCTTTATTCTCTTCCTAAATCTTACCTCACCGTTGAAAGCAGCTCTACCGTTATCGAAAACAATAAACTGAAGAGGCTTATCAAAGAAACGGTTACGACCGTCACCGTGCCATCCAGCACGGCAGAGTTCATCACGAGTAATAGGCTGTAAATCATCAAGACAAACAACGAATGAGGCGCTCTCAATCTTATTCATAACTTCCTTGTTGTTGGGGTTAGCATTCAACAACAATTGGCGGAACTAAAAGACACAATGTATTAATATATATCGCCTCAACACACACAACCCTCTTTTCCTCTCCACTTACATCAGTCCACTTATCACGGTTCTCGGTTGTCATAGCACCAATGGCAAGACCCTTAATGTTGCCAGCCTGATCAATAACTCTCTGGAATTGTTGCTCAAGTTCCTTTGTGTTGAGTTGAACACCGTTGTGAACGGTATCGACGAAATAGAACTTGTTTTTGCGAATAGCAATGATGTGAGTGTTCTTTACAGGATCAAAGATGGTAGCAATATCGCTAGGCTTGTTGGCGACACGGCAGTTGTTGAACATATACTTGTAAGAATCCATACACATAGGTTCACCCTTGGCATATTCGGGTTCGAGCTTGTTTTCAACAACCAACTTCTTGAACTCAAGTGCGGCAGTGGTGATGGCAGCAGCACGCTGAGCGGGGACCTTACGGAGCTTATCGTCCTTGTAAGCAAAGAAATAAGAGACATAAACTACAACAGGGTCACGGTAACCCATGTAGGCTTGGTCATTCCACCATTCTTCCATCCAGTTGACAATGGAAGGATCGTTAGCACGAGCTAAAAGACGCTTCTGCAATTCTTGACCTAATCCGCCAGGGGCGGCGAATTCCTTGGCAGCCTGCATAGTGCGCTTAAATTCCTCGTCACTGACGAGAGGACGGACACTGCTAAGATACTTTTGGAGTGTCTCGTTGAGATCAGGAACAGGTAATTTAGGCAAGTTGGTCTGGTAACGAAGCATAGGACCAGCAGCGTTAGGATCAACAGGAGTCTTTGGGTTCTGTATAATATAAGTTTGATATTAGCGACTGTATTCTATATTGATAATATAACTACTTACAGGAGCCATATTGTATTATTATAATAAAGAAAAAAAAATAATAAGAGTATAAACGAAGAAAAGAAGAAAAGAAGGAGAAAGCGGAAGTTGGAAATTAACT
This sequence comes from Backusella circina FSU 941, assembly GCA_025399235.1. Classification (NCBI taxonomy): domain Eukaryota; kingdom Fungi; phylum Mucoromycota; class Mucoromycetes; order Mucorales; family Backusellaceae; genus Backusella; species Backusella circina. Next base: position 9,890 of record MU622307.1, read on the forward strand.
AAAATAGATTTTAGTTTGCGGGGGGTAAAGTTTTTACAAAGTCTCCCTGTCAGCGTAATTACATGTTACACATGTATCCGTTTTAGTGATTTTTTAAGACAAATGCTATATTTTACAATTTTATATATTAAAAAGGTATTTCATAAAACAATATTTCTGTTATCGTGTGAACTCGACGCTTTATTTATTATCCTTTGTGTTTTTCTGATTATTTGATTTTTTCTACTTCTTTTATTTAAATAATAAGTTTTATCTTTTGTGAGGAATAAGATTCAGAGTAACACATGGCTTGAATTCTCGCTGATCAATCTTTTTTTTGTCATGGCATATTTTGTGGGAATCAACTTTTAGCGGGGTATCAATTTGCATTTTATGACGATATTTCTTCTTCCTCGTCAGATTCGCTTTCTATCAACTTGTTCTTTTCATCAGCTCCAATAGGATCAACATTGCTATTTCCATCTTCTCGAGCTCTTAATTGTTTAGCGTAATGATATTCACGATAAATACATTCAATAGCATTTTTAACGCCATTCTCCTAATAAAAGAGGTAAGTCACAGGAATAGCAAAAGCAGGGTCAATGCGAGAATGATAATGAGAAAGGGAAAAAGTTAGGAAAACGATTAATAATATTATTATGTCTAAATTAAACCAATTTTTACCTGTCTAATACTTTTGCCCGCTGCTTCTGCCTTTTTAATCATTACCTTGTTTTGTGTAATTGTTATCAGAGCATCACAAAGCTTATCTCTAGTTAGTTTTGGAAGACACAGACCAACCTGAAGCTCTTCAACTCGTTGACCCCAGAACCTTTGATCACCAAAAAAAGGTTTAATAATGGTTGGTAATCCTGCTCTAAGACCAGCAGCTGTAGTACCTGCACCTCCATGATGTACCACACCTTGTATTTTCGGAAATAGCCAGTCATGCGGTACAGAATCACATTGATAAATGGTTTCCGGGTGTAATTTAAGAATGTCATCACTGGTTTTATCCATAGACTCGTCCTTACCATCATTCATTCGAGAGGACCAGCCTTTACAAATAATGGCCCTGACATTGGCTTTCAAAACAGCTTCTACGATCGTACGTGTTACTTCTACAGCATCCGATACGATAATGGAGCCAAAACCAATATAGACAATGGGCCGACCGTCTGCCAATTCCAAGAATCGAACAAGTCGAATATCAGGTTCCCATTTATGATCAGGATTGTCCAAAAACCAATACCCAGTACAATGAATATAATCAGGCCAATCTTTTGGAGGATGAACGACAGATGGACTAAATGAATAAAGATAAGGCACTTTCCACAGTTCCAATTTATCTAGATTGGTAGATGGTAACCCTAAATGTCTACGTCGAAATCTATTGACAACCTTTGATGTACCAGCCCAAAGTGCCATATCGATCATCACAAATGTCATATCATTATAAATTCGACTGCCTGAATGCATGGCAAAGGGATGAGGAAATTTTGTGGTACGACTAAATGGAAAAGGCATGCTTCGGAAATAGGGCAGTTCTAATTGGTAAGCAAAAACGAGGATGTTTTATTTATCATATGTCAAAGTAATGTTTAATTAAACAGTGCATCATTATTTTTGTTTATTGTTTACCTAATTTTTCTGCAGTATGTACACCAACCATGGCACTCGGACTTTCAATGATCAAGTCTGTTCCAATACATGCCTCATAAGATGCTGTCAGTAAATCTTCAAACCATTTATAGAACTTTATTTTGTTCCAGAAAGAAAATGTCAGATTAGTAAAGAATATGAATCATTTTTCTATCGGTTTACTTACGAATTTTGTCCCTTCTCTTATGAAAGAAACAGATAAAAAGCTATTATCAATGCACAGTTTCTTTTTGAAAAAAAAATAAGATCAGATATCCTACAGGCAAGTATATGATATATATATATATATATATATATTACCATAAGTTCACCAGGATCCCCGCCTATTGATCTAAACTCAATACCATGACCCTCAATCCAATCTTTATACTCTGCATGTGTAGCAATGCGACAAGTATGGCCCTCTTTCATAAGTCCTTTGCATAAAGCGATATAAGGTTGAACATCACCGCGAGATCCGATAGTTAAACAAGTAATATGTAATGAATCGGAAGGTGGGTTGTATTTTAATGAACCATTGGATGATGACGAAAATAGAGGAGGACCATCTAAAGATAGAGATATTAGACATATGGATGAAGCAATGAAAATAATATTTGTACCATATTCCAAAGGAGGAGAAATATGCTCGGGTCTATCAAGTATAATACTACTTCCACCAACTGAAATGGGCATTGACTCTCTAGAATAAATTGAACTAAATATGTAATTAGAAATGTGATATTCAAAGTATCACAATAATAAACACGTACTTTGCATCATGCGCATTTGTTGATTTTAGTAGACACAGAGCGTAGCATTGATCTCTTAATTCAACTGTAGAAAAGTCAAAATAAATCTAAATATATAAATGTAGAAATAAATATTTTACAAATATGTAGATGCTACCTGTGTCGACTTACTTCTTCTGTCATATTTTTAATTGTCATGGTCATTCCACAGTATAAAAGGTAACTCTTTGAAATGATCCTCTGAACAGTAATAACATCTGACCATGGGAATATCAATCGTTGTTGGCCTGCCAATACCCTCGAATGAAAGCAGAAATATTTGTCGGTCATAAAAATCTTTCCAGAATAGGGTATTGTTCTCCAAAAAGAGGATTTGACAGCTGCATTGAGATAAATTAATATGATTCATTTTCACATGCATGTGTATTCTTTACCTGCTTGTACTGATTCAGATTGCAGTAACATTGGAAAGTAATTATTTAATTGATCATTCATACGCTGTTGTATTTCTTCCATTTCATCAGGCATCATCTCATCATTAGAAAGCTTAAATAATAAGTGATAATGATCTCCCGGGTGTTGTTCTGCCGATTTCAAAAGTCGTCTATTGACCCAAATCAAATGATGCTGCTCTTCCGTTTTATAGTAGTGATCACTAAGTTTACCCAATGTTTTGGATCCACTGCTTAAAATAAATGAGCCAATACTAGATGCACGATTATGACGTGTTTCTGGTTTGGGTTTTATTGTAAGTGCCTGGCTATTTTCGTCGGAAGTTGAGACAGGAAGCTCTGAGTTTTTTTTTGTATGAAGTGAAAAAGGAGAAAGAGAAATTTGACGAATAGTGTTGAATGAACTACCTCGCTTACGACGAATAGATGTGTTATGATTGGCATTGTCGTCAGTACGTAATACTTGATGTTTAATCGCATCTTTTACTGCGGCAGGTATCTTTCCCAGTGAGTGTCTCGGTTGAAGTTTAGTCTTTTTTTGGTTTTCATCCTCTGCAGAATGAATTGGAGGGGGTGATAGACTTTGAGGACTTATCACAGTCTTTTCTTGAACTTCATTGTCTTCATGAGATTTAAATAAAAAGGAATATCTTTTGGATTTTTCCGGTTTCTCACTGGTATGTGTGCTGTCTATTGATGCTGTCATTTGATTATTTTCCATTTCATTCTCACTATCAGAGCCATGATCTTCTGATAGGGGAGAATTATTACTAAATACGTTAGTTACCGTCATTAATTTTCCAATCAATAGAGTGGGTATAGCAGCGGGTGAAATATTCCCGAGAAATCCTTCTAAACTGGCAAATGTACTTGTGCTACCACTTGAGACCGGAAGGTGTTGCTGATCTTTGACTGGAGTTTGTTTCCAAGTGTGTACTATTTGATCATAAGCTGTTTCAATATCGGGAAAAAACGCAAAGTAATACTATAGATACATTTTAATGTTTTATATCAAAAATACTCATAAATCCCTCCCAATATTGTTACATACTTCTTCTGCGGGGTCATTTGGATCATCCGATTCCAAAAGTCGAACTTTAATATTCTCGGCAAATTGAAAAACCGAAGGCTTTTCAATACTGTCAATTCTAGTAAAAGGTAAAACTATTCGAACACTGTTTCCGGAATGATGGGCCATAAATGAACCTTTTTTTAATTCATCCATCCACTCCTTTTGTGATACCTCAGAATCCGCAACAATTGTATAATGATGGCGCTTCGTATGAAGACTAATACCAAACTTTTTTGATCTAGAAGGCTCAATTCGTGTAATAACCTTAAGATCTATGGTACCTAAAGGTGAATACTTGGATTCTGCGGATTCATACCAAGAGAATACATGGTTTCGTAGCTCAAAATAGTGGCGATAAGTACGCGGTGACGTGACGTGATTCTTTTTAGATAAATAACCAGCTTTATAAGGTCCTCTCTAATCATTCAATAGCGAATAAATGCATTGAATAAACAAGTTGGATTGTATTAATCTTACTCTTTTTCCCCTTAATGAAGCGTAAAAGCATATATAATTCGTAGTAAGGTATAACCAACCCGGTAAAGTGACAAGACGAATGATGTAACATGGAAATTCTATTATCCCGAAAAGCAAAAGTATAAATATATATTTCATAATCTAACCTGATACTGTTATCTTACCATCAACAAGTACTTCGTTTTGAGGTAATTCAAAAACTGATTTGACCTTCTTTTCAATTGTTGATAGTTTCACGTCTTGGGTTTGTCTATCAAATAGAGGATCGTCTGTACGACATTCAATGGACATTTCGGACAAGTTTTTTACGAGTTCAGCAGGACGAGTAGTGATAATTGGGGCATTGAATACTGTATTAAAGTTAATTTCTTTTTGATATTTTCTTTTTGATATTTATTTTTACCATGAAAATTGTCCTTTGTTTCAGCCTGGAAGTATAAATATCAATAAAAGACGTGTTTGTCAGCTTTTTTATTACAACTTACATCTCCACTTTGTGATTCTGTCATTTGCTAATTAGTTTTATAAATATTTTAAATATAAAAGTGTAAGAAAGTAAATAAAAATAAGAAGAAAAGAAAAAAACAGCAATTGCAAAAAACGCTTTTTTCTGCAGGAAAAATGAAATTAAATAACAAGGCACATGGTCGGAGATGATGCGTTCTTGCTTTTCTTTTTTTATTTTTATTTATTTATGCTTCATTACTAGTACTCATACAATATATTCTGTTGCTATCAGTATTAAAAATGGTAATTATGTCATATTTACACTATACAGCATTTGCTTGATGATGAATAATATCGTTACAATCACATGTCGATCTTTTTTAATATCGTGTTTGAAATAGCATAGATGAGGTGCTTCATAATGGTTTGTTTGCGACTATTGACAAGTATTTCCATTTAATGTATTTTATAAATAAATTTAACTCACTCATGTGCTGTTTATGAGTAAAGGAGCTTGGTGCGATAGTCACTTGATTTGAATTAACGTATGTCTTGTTGAATTAAAAACAAACAAATAATTACACATGCATAGATTGGTTTTACACATTAATACATAATAAATAGGTGTTGTCTGTGTCTAGGGTTTTTTTTTTTTTTTTTTTATAATATTAGAATAGTCCAAGTATTGTTATTGAGATAACAGAAGACGGTGTTAGTTCTCCTAGTAAAATGGAGGTAAGAATATTTAGCCTCATAGAGAAAATGTATATAGACAATAACAATTTAAATATTAAAGAAGTTAAAGGGTGTTGCAGGTGTGGCAAAAATAGATATTGTAGATGATACTCTCAACGAAGAAGAGCGTGAGGTATTG
>MU622307.1:25702-47458 GCA_025399235.1 Backusella circina FSU 941
CTTTTTTTTTTATTAATACAAATGTCTTTAATTTATTACTCAAAATTCTTGACAAATATCGATGACTTAATTATAGAATTTTACTCCCCACTCAAGAGGAGTAATGGTAAAAAAATAAAATAAAAAAATATATTTAAGTATAACAAGATACTATTTTTCACCTCTTGAAAAGAAAAAAGTATGAATCATTTAAGTTTATTATTACTGGTACTTTTTACCCTACAGATTACCGTGGCGGTGCCACCAAGTCCAGCGTATATTGCATTATATAGACACAACCAGTATCGATTGGAACATGGTGTACCACCTTTAAAATGGAATTATCAACTGGCAATGCATGCACAGTATTGGGCAGAACAATGTTATTTGGGCCACAGTTCGGTAACGTTTTTTTTTTTTTTTTTTTTTTAAAAAAATAAAATAAAATAAATAAATAATGCGTTTAACAAAAAAAAAATGTAGGTGACAAGGCCATATAGTGCTGGTGAAAACATAGGACTTGGATATTCATCTATTGATAAAGCTATTGATCACTGGTATCAAGAGTCCGAAAACTACAATTATAGAACGGGTCATTCAAATAATGGAAAGGAAACTGTACACTTTACACAAGTAGTTTGGAAAGCTACAACAGACGTTGGCTGTGGTTTTGCTTACTGCCAAAACCTTCGCTCATCAATATATGTCTGCAATTACGGACCGACAGGCAACGTAAATAGTGAATATCGTGATAATGTACCTCTGCCTTTATAATAGTAGATAATCTCATTTTTTGTATGGTTTATAATTAATATTTTGGTTTTTTAACTGATTTATAAGAAGAGAATGTCTCGATACATTAGTACCTCTTGCTTTTTACAATTAAAGCGCTTTCTCACAATGTCACCTGGATGATAATTTTATTATTTTTGCTTGTTAACAAATGTAATTTAATACAACTGATAAAGAAACGTTCAGTTGTTAAAAGAATAAAAAAAGAAATTAAATTAATCAAGAATATAACTGCTAAGTATTTTTTAATATACTTGCAAGTGCTGAGCGAGAATATGACTTTATAATAGTTAAGTCATCCTCGTTTTAATAATGAAAAAATACTTCTAATTTGAATACAGCACTCATGATTTTCATTTGAAGAAATTAACCGAGAATAAACAAATGACCCTCATAAAAAAATGAAACCAGTTCACTTGGATTATAACTTAGCAGGCCTCTCTCGTTACTTTTTATTAAATGATTTTACTCTTACTAACCAGTTTCAGAAGTAATCCAATGAAGAGATATTTCAAGAATTTAATATTATTTTCTAAATCTCTTTAATGAAAAATGTGTGTTTTGTGTTACCAACGTCTTGGTAATAACCACAACAAAACCATAAAATAACACCATATAAAACTCTTCCAATGTGGTTTTATTAATCTTAAAATAAAAACGAATAGTAGAGGGCTCACGTGGAATTCAGATTTACCATATTTGTAACACGTTTTTCATCTAATCTCTATTCATTTTATTTGTTTGTTAAAATAATATAAGTGTGTATACATGTCATTTATTTATATTTACTTGTTGGTACAAAAAGAAAAAGATATTAGATCTATTTCAATATACAAAAATTTACAATATAGAAAAGGAAGTGGCTATTTCTGACGATAAACAGCTAATGTTTTTTCAAGTTCCTTCATTTGTTGCTGGTAATTTTGTACCTCCTGTTGTAACTCACGAATATGCTCAACTGACTTCTTTAATATGGCACCTTTATTGGGCTTATTATTTGGTCCAAGAGTCATCGTTTCCAAAGATGATTCGGGAAGCAAGTTGCACAGTTCCTGGATTCTATCGTTTATAGTATCCCTCCTTCGTCTTTCCACTAATATACATATATAAATAACAACAAACATATAAATAAAAGAAATGGAAATATTACCAGCATTGTGTGATTCTCTTCTACGACGACGCTTCTCCATCATCAGTTGTAAACTAGAAAATATTCGAGAAAGAGGATGAGTAATACATATTACATAAATAGAGATAAACCTTTTTTACTTCATTTGAGCAGTGTAATCATCTTCAAAGCTTCTTGCCATTTCACCTGATTGTGCGCTAAATGGCGGGTATCCATAGTGATAGTCCATACTAGCAGGTGCAGACATCGCTAGTGATGAATCTGATTCGAGACTTCCTGGGAAAATTACTTGTTGGCCAAATTCATTGGCAGATGAGCGACGGTGATGTATATCCATAGGCACAACATTATTCTATATAATATATAATATATATCAGTACATATATATACATATAAAGATTATTTTGATTTATTTACCATAGCTAAATCTCTATTATAAAATATATGTGTATAGTCGTTCCTTTCTTCTCGCGGTCTTGGCATCGCTAAAGGGTGTGAGAAACTGTCAGAAAACTCAACCTGCTCCGACTCTTGAGTCAGATTGAAATTTGATATGCCATTAAAGGCATGGTTTTCCTGTGAGGCCAAAATATGGTAAGTCGAGGGGTTTCGCAGACTTAGTTTTTGCGGCTGGTGTTGTTGTTGGGACATTTTTTTGTTTTGTTTTAGTGGAAAGAGGAAAAAGAAGTAAAAGAAGAAGAGAAAAAATAATGGCAGTTTTCTTTTATGACTGAATGTCTGAGTTTTAAACATATGAAGCAAACGCATGGAAATCAAAGCTTAGAGGTTATGTTCTCCAATGCAGGGGGAGGATAAAAAGTGAACAAAAGGGTCTCAGTATAAAAATGGTGTTGTTAAAAGTTGGTTCTTTTTTTTTTTTAAAAAAAAAAAACCTTATTCTCTCTCTTATTTCCCCTCTGTAACAAAAAAGAGATGTTTCTTTTCTTATTGCTACTCTCTTTACTGAATTTGTTAGTATTTGCTGATGTGGAGTCACCTTCACATAACTTTAATGTAACACTACCAGAACCAAATGCTCCTTACGTAGCTGGACAAATGCTACCCATAAGTTATACCTTACCAGATGATCCAAACTTACCTAGTCGTAAGTTAATGTGTAAAAAATTCTATATCTAGATATTATTTGCTAAATTTATGGGTAGAACTCTCTTTATCTGTGTACTTTACGACGCAGGATCCGTCTTTAAACTTCACAGATGTTGTGATTACATCAAATGCTGATATATCGCAAGGATTTAGTTTTAGGAGAACATACAATATTTTGGTTTATTATGAACATCAATTAAGTGTAAGCCTAGTTTTTTTTTTTTTTTTAAAAAAAAAGAGAATAAAAACAAATAAATGTATATAACACTTAAAAATATATAGTATTCTATACCCAAAAACACTCTACCAGGAAATTACGTAGTGTTATTTGTAGACTCAATTTCGAAATATAATGTCTCTATACCCATTGTGGTACGACCTTATGCAGCACCAGTAATTCCACCTTCAGGTACGATCAACAGAGCTCGTCCATCTGGTGGAGGATCTATTTTTGCTATGCATAGAAACGACGCCACACATTATAGTTTATCTCATATGCACTTGTGTGCAGTTCTTCTTATTGCTTGCCTACTCTTCTAATCACACATATATATATATATGTATTTTATGTGCCTTTTTTTTAAATAATAAGAGAGAATAAATTAATTATTATTACTATACTACCACTACTACTATAATATTAGTTTAGTCAGAAGACTTCGAAACAGGTCCATCATCAGAAGGGGTATCGAACTCTTCCCAAAGAGAATCAAATTGTGCTTGGAATTCTTTGATACAAATAGGAATATTTGTTACTAAAATGTTCTCCCTGTTCTTAAAGCGTGCACTAAAGGAAAAAAAAGAAAGAAATATATATATGTATGTATGTATATATGAGTATTTTATATAATGATATACGGTGTCTCTAAAGTGGTTCTTACCCCTTGGACCAATTGAAACTTCCATTAACAAGTGTTTTACTATCAATAATAGCGAACTTATTATGCATATAACCAGTTCTAATTTGTATATAATGAGTATGAGGTATAATATATTTTGGTTCTATACTTTACGTATTGTCTGTCTTGTATGGGATACCATATGATTCTTGCAGTCTCTTTGCATCTGCTCCTACACCTGCCGCTTGCTGATTATCCGTAATAATTCTGATTTTTACATTTCGCTTCTTGGCGGCGATCAAAATATCAGCTACATCATCGTCAGTGAAGGCAAATACACAGATATCAATGGTTTCCTGGGCTGAATTAAGGGCAGATAAGAAGGCCTAAACAAAGAAGAAAAGAAAGAAATGAGTAAATATAAAACAATTAAAAAGACGGAGGGATCGTTACATTAAAACTGTCTGGTGAAGGAAAGAAGAACGATTTCACAAAATTTCCTTTAGTCAAAGCATCACAGTTGGTGAGACTAGTATAATAAGTAGCTAGTTTTTTTGAACCTGCACCTTCGTCTAGCAAAGGTAAAGTAGCCACTTGTTTCTTTCTACTCTTTGGCTTGCTTTTGGCTGAAGGAACAGCTTGATCTTCACTTTCACTATCCAACTCTTCCGTCTTCTTTTTACGTGTTGTCTTTTTTGGCTCTGTGGTCTTTTCATCTGTATTTTGTGTTGTCTTTTTCTGAGTTCTTGTCTTCTTCTTTGTTTTGGGTACGACGGCATCATGATCTGAACTGGGTACATAATCGTCATCAGACTCACCAATCAATTCATATCTTTCCTCTTCCTCTTCTACCCATTCAGCCTCATCATTGTCTTTGGATGTTTTCTTTTTGGGTTTAGATTGCTTTATTCCCCGACTAGTAGGAAGGCTGGGTGGTTCAACGGGTATATTTAAACCTGCTTCGACAGTTGCCTTGACACACACTTGAAGCCACTCGATCAAAGCGCGTTCTCGACCAAAAGTGGCGTTTTTTGTAGCAGCGTCGAACAAACTGTTGAGGGTTTTCATGGTGTTGGTAGGAGAATTTGATTTATTTGAAATGAGTTTATAGACCTGTCCTGTGCTCTCTACACGGAGAGATTCATTTTTCATGATATGACTAGCGGAAGCCATGGTCTAATATAACAATTTTAATTAAGTATAGTGTTATTAAAATATTTAATTTATGTTACCTGTTCAATAAAAGTATTGTAGTTTGAATTTTTAAGGTCATCAAAGGTCACCTCTGGTGACTTTGGCATACAAAACAGCTCATATAATGTATCCATCTTTTAACTTATATCAAAAAAGAAAAAAAGTGCAAAGGAGAAAGAAAAAAAGAAAAAGACTATTTCAGTTTGTTTTAAGGAACACATTAAGATATGGGTTACAAAAAGTTAATGAAAATTTCGGAGTTAACCCAAATGAGGATATTTTTATTTTTCTATAATTAGCACTGTTTGCGAAAACACGAAGAATTTGGTCCATGGATTCACTTATTGGGTTGAGAACAGCCTATTAAAGTAAGGGGCTTTTCTATATTCTTTATTTGGCTTAAACATAACAAACACAACACCGAAATGAATATGTGTTTTGACGTATTGGTTTGTTTAACCGACATCTATAAGTTGCTTTTTAGTAGGATGAAGTAGTCTTAATCCGTTTAAGTAATTTGTGGTTTAGTTTTTTTTTTTTTTTTTTTTTTTTGGAAATAACAGCGCTTTTATATTAAAAAAATAGGGTAATATATTTTGTGATTCTTGTGAACATATTATGGTGTTGGGTCGCCGGTAGAGCTGAATAAATAAATAAAATGGTTGCTATTGGTCAAAGCTTGTTGAGCTTGATATATTGACTGATGTTAAATGATTTAGTGTTATAAAGGTCAAAAAACATCATGCTACCATTCTATACGCTTAAATGATAAATTAGAGAATCCATAAATCCTTGTATTTATCATTTTTTCTACTAAGAAACAGCGCAAACATTGTTTAATAGATATTTTACCACTTGTTATTTAACATTTATAGTAGAATGTAAAACTTTTATTTAAACCTTCCAGCGACCTGCTCGAAGTAATGGTTTTACCCTTAAAAACCAATACGCCGCTCCATAAGCAACACCTCCGAGATGTCCTGCACTGTCAACAATACCAGCCTAAAATGCATATTATTAATAATTGATCATTTGTATATTTACTAGTTATCATATTACATTTAATGTAGAAGCCTTGTAAATATCATAAGCAGCGAATAATCCTACAACTGCAATGGCTGGCATTGGTATAATAAAGAATACTAAGAATTTTGTTCTAGGAACTATCATTCAGTATGATTATAAGTAAATAAACGACAAAGTATCGAATGTAGTACGCAGTTACTTACATGCACAAGCAAAGAAAGTGGTAATTCCCATAATGGAACCTAACAAAAATGATATTACTAATACGAGCGCAAATTCGTTTATTATAAAGCAAATAATTACCAGATGCGCCCACAGAACCAATACTATTTATATTATCCCTTCTCCCGATACCTCTCTCCAATCTGGGTTTAATGTATTTTCTATATCCTATAGCTACAAGTGAAGCAGTAATACCAGCCCCGCCATACAATAATAAGAAGCGCGAAGCACCGATTGCCTCAATCACACCTTGTCCCATCGAATAGAGTACCAACATATTGATACCCAAATGATCGAGCGATTTGTGCGAAATGGCTGATGCTAATAACGTATGAATGCGACCGCTCATTAAACCTTCTTCAGAGCTCACAAAATTCTTTGCCATGAACTTTAGCCATGAAGGATCATGAAATTGTTCATATGATTTCATTGCATATTGCCATAGGAGAAATACGCTAACATTAGTACCAATCAATCCCCATAGTACCTTGTCTTGATTTGCATTGTTTAAACGACGACTTAATTGCTGGAAAGGATTACCACCAGCTGTTTTAACTGAACTGTTTTGGTAGTAATGAGGTCGGATATAATGGCGTGTCTGTTGAATGAGAGGTCTAGTGAATGCACCAAGACGAGTGCACCTGGCTATTGTACCAAGGGAATAATACATTTTGCAGTGAAAGGAGCGTAACGGGAATGGCTACATCGTTACTTATAATTAAAATCGGGAAACAGTCACTTTATGCTTTTTTGATAGCCCCTATTTCATATATATTTGCAAGACAGACTTTGAAAAGAAGATCAAGCATCCAGAAACTAGTTTCTTTGATTAGATATGTATATGTGTATGTGCCTATGACCTCTTTAGCGACATACTTAGTTAATAACTCCGTTTTCATTTAGAATTAGTTTTCATATTATAAGTAAAGCAAGATTAATCAATGTAAATATTTTTCATCATATTTTCTCAATGAATTGTGAGTAACAGCAATTGCGCTAGATTGGTCAACCTAAAACAGCGCTTACGTTTACATACCAAAAAAGGGCATCTAATTTCTAACGGAGTAGAATTACCCGGAATTCCCATTATGTTTGTTTTTTTGCATATAAAAATGAAGACTTACTCTTATCGTTTATTATTTTCCCCTTTTATTAAAACAATTCAAATATTTCATTATGACTGGCGTTAACAAGACAGCTTTCTTCAAACCCGGAGAGCTTATCTATAAGGACCTTCCTATCCCAACCCCAACTGACGACAGTATTATTATCAAGAACCACCTTGCTGGTATCAACTATGCTGATACTTATCAATTGAATGGTGGGACTAACCTTACCGGTAGTGATATTCTTGGCCTTGAATCGTAAGATATTCTATTATGACTATATTCTATAATAGGTTATTGTACTTATCTATTCATTATAGTGCTGGTGAAGTTGTAAATGTAGGAAAAAACATAACTCAATACAAGGTCGGTGACCGCGTTTTCAACATGGCCGGTAGTACCTATACAAACTACAGTACTATCAAATCCAATTTTTTCTCTAGAGTCATCAAGCTACCCGATTATATCTCCTATGAACAGGCGATAGGTTTAGGTCTCCAAGCCCTTACTGCCTACTCCTTAGTATATAAAGACTATACTGTCAACAAAGGTGATGTTTTCCTTGTCCAAGCTGCTGCTGGTGGTGTTGGTTTAATTCTGACTCAACTCCTTGTCAGGGAAGGTGGTAAGGTCATTGGTGCTGTAAGCTCCCAGGAAAAGGTCGATCTCGTAAAAACGTACGGTGCAGAGTATGCCATCAACTACTCAACTGAGAATATCGCTGAACGTGTAAAAGAAATCACAAATGGTAAAGGTGTCCAAGTAGTCTATGATAGTGTTGGAAACGCTACTTTTGATGATTCCTTGTTGTCTCTTGCCAATTTTGGTTTGCTTATTCAGTATGGATTTGCGTCTGGTTTGATTGAAAAAGTAATGTACCCTATTATTATTTATTTTTGAAGAGAGAGTGTCGATATTTATCGTTTTCATTATAGGGTATCCCACGTTTCTTTATGCAAAAGAGTTTAAGAATTCATGGTGCTGTAGCAACGGCTCATTCAAAAGAAGGTGATGGTTTCAATGAATGGATGCTTCAACTTTTTGAAGATGTACATTCTGGTGCACTCAAGCCTTTCCTCTCAAAGGAATACTCTTTTGATCAGATTTTAGAAGCCTTTGAAGATATGAAGGGAAGAAAAACCGTTGGAAAGTTGGCATTTAGATTTTAATGATGTTCATTTCGTATTTCCATATCAGTAAACTGGATACTTTACGTATGCTATTACAAAATTCTAGTTTATTCAAGAATCTATAACTTTTTTTTTATTCACAACTTATTGAAGAAGGAATACCTTTCCTTTATATTTATTTAAATAAAGTAGTATATCTTAAATGTAATTCACTTTCACTTGCCTTTTCTTTTTAATATATAAAATATATACGTTTACTTCTGGTGGAAAGTTAAGGTAGGCCATGGTGAAGTAGGCACTGCACTTCCACACTTTGGCAGGCGAAACCATTTCTAACACTAAACTTTTTATATATATATACGGATAACCATCACTGTTATGGCTATAGTAGCTACTATTTGGGATTGATTCATAATATACGTAACAAACGTAAAAAGCCATTATTTTATTTCTAGAATGCTCTTCTTGGAGGATACCCAACAACGTACTCAACCATTCTAAATAACAAAACCAGCACATATTTTTTATCATGTTCCATCAAAAGTGATGTGAAACTATTCTAAATTTACAATACTATCTTGATAGAACTTATTATTATAGCACTCTAAAAAAAAACCTGAGTAAAACCTAGATCGCCAATTTGAAGAATCGTCCGTGTAACAGGTTTTAAGCGTATAATCCAGGTTTATTCCAGTTTTTTTTTTCTAGACTGTAGGAAATATAACATTTTATTATATTTACTCTTACACTGAGGGGAGAAACGTCAAATAGACCTTATGATTTTGAGTTGGTTGGACCTTTGCAATACTTACATTATGACGTAATATTTAAATAAACTCTAGGTTTATGTCTAATCTGATCGTTTTAATATGTAAATTTCATTTAATTAATGCTTTTTATACATCACCGCTTAAAACTATCTAGTAATATATCCTACATCTTGATTCTACCTACTTCTTTTATTCAACTTCGGTTAATTTTTTCCTTATTGGAAAGGCTTCTGAATGCTGTCTCACTTGATTGATTTTCTCTCTGACACCATAAAGAATGATGCAGAACGTTTCTTATTTTTACAGTCATATGAGTCTTTTTTTTTTTTTTTTTTTTTTTTTTTTTTTTTACTGAATCTGATGTTTTCTTGGGTAAACGAAATCATTCTTGATAATAGCTTTTAAGTGCCTAAGCTTTAACTTTAATGTCGATTTATTTTCGGGTTACTAAGGTAAAAACCTCACAAGATTCAACACGCATTTTTTCTATGTCAAAATTATGGTGTCTGACTTAACCAACTGGAATCTCTAATATCTTCAAGAAACTGGATTATTACTTGATTTTTTGCATCCTATATATATATAAAGTCTCATATTATGAATCTACTTCAACATTTAACTAAAAAAAATGTGAAAAAACCAGAGCTTATATTTGTGGAAGTTTTTTCTTCATTAATTTCAATAAAATCCTTATTAACGAGAAGTTTGTTGCGTCTACTTTCTGTGAGTTAATTCCTTGATTGTTTCTCTGATTTACAACTCTAAGCTTTCAAACTTTAAGTTCTCTTAATTTTCGAATTACCCAAAGATTGGGCATTACGTATCATGTTTTGTCTGCCTATTCGTATTTCAAAGACGAAAAATTTTATGTTTACAAGATTAAAAACAGAGCTTCACAATCAATAGAGGTATAAGCAATCAGACGAGTCAAACAGATTACACGTGCGAAAATCAACATCTTGAATTTCTAATGGATTTTGGCGAAATCTACTCTTTGGAGTTTTAAAATTCCACCAATTATAATTTAATAAATGAAACAATACCTACGTATTATGCGATCATCTAAGATATACTTGCTCGTAATAAGTAATCTTCGACCGGTCCAAACATCGAGCCAGCTTTTATCACAACTTTGGTTAATTTTACAAAAATCGTCCAACTATAATTTTAAAGTATCTCTTCAAGTTTAATCCGATGAGCAATTTAGTAAAGATTTCGGTTAATAAACTAGTATTTAAATGAAGCATACAATGGCTTTATAAACATTACTATTGTATTATATTGATTACAGACATTCTCTGGAAATAGTATACATGAGGGGAAAAAAAGAGTTCTTTTCTCTGGATTCTTGTGTGTTAGTTTAATCTCAGAGATCCCTCACTTGCTTTGTTCCATTTGCTTCTTGCATCTATTATTTCACTTTATTCTTATAAATTATAAAACAAAGAATAATAGGAAGAATGAGGTAAACCTCTTTGTCTCAAGTCAAAATCTGAAGATAGCTTTTTAATATAGAATATTCTCTTCAGACACTTGGAAATGAAAGAGGTATTTGATTAAGACCTAATGAAGTCAAAGTCGATATCACCAACTCGATTGATTGAAATCTATATTAAAATCGAACCACAATAACTAGTATAAAGACTCATGTCATTTTTTCTACTCTTTTGATATTTAATAGAGCTATTAACTTTGTAAATCCGAAATGTATAATTCTGCAGTTCTGAAGAGTTCATATTCTAAATTTGTCAAGTTGGCATTTCTAACCAATGGAATGGTTTAATGATGCATGTTTCGTGAAATGAACTGAAACAAAAAAAAACAAAAAAAAAACAAAAGGGTTAGTAGTACTTGTGTAATAGATGGTGTATATCAAAATTCATTTTCTTGAGGAAATACGTATCTTAATCGTCATCGTCTTCAATAAAAGCGAGAATCATTCATTCTTGGATGCTTCCAGAAAGTTATTAAATTAAAGTTGATAAAAAGAGCGAATTATTTTAGCTGTAACTTTTATTTATGCCGAGATTGATACATAATAATGGTCATGTCTTTCGTTGAATATAAACGATTAAGACGAAATAAAGGATAAACACGATTTCCAAAATTCACAAAAAAAAAAAGTCAAACATAAAAACATTATTAGAGTCATACAACAATTTTTCAATTCCACAAACGGTACTTTACGGTTGTTAAAGTTTTTTTTTTTTTTTTTAAAAAAAAAAAAAAGAGAAATAAATAAAAATATAATAAATAAGTAAAAAGTATGCTGATTTTTATACTATGCAAAATCAAGGGAGAGAGGACGGAATATACAAATGCAAATAAATGGTTTAATGATAGTAAAGGGTGTATAGACAAGAAATTAAATGAAAATTTACAGAAGGGCAGAATGGGATTTCTTTGCACGCCTTTTTCTAAGCGTTCCATTAGCAACCTTTTCTTGACGAGTGACACGTCGAGAACGCATTTCAGCATGTCGGTTACGGTAAGAATCAACAGCTCGTTGAATAAGACCTCTACGACCGGAGAGCTGATCCTGGTTTAGCCAACATAGTTGCCAGCCTAACTTATTACAGCTAGTCTCATACTCCCAACGATTTCCATCGTAGTCTTCTCTGGACACATTAGCTCTGGGATAGATCTAAATATAAAACAATTAGAAAAATCTCTCTAGATTTATTTATTGTACAAACTTACAGCATTTTGGACACGGAAACCGATTGGAATATTTTCCAAGTTGACGCTTTCAACATCAGTACGAACAGTATATTCTTTAACGAGTCGTTCATGAGAGTAGAGAAAGGTAATATATTCAATTCCATCAATTACTCTTGCAATGGGTTCGTGCGCTGATAATGAAACAACTGAAGCAACAGATGGATGAGAAGAAGCTCTTCGTCGGTAGGTACGAGTTGGTGTGAGATGATGACTTTCTGTTGAGCGGCGACGCATTGTTGAACGTTGCTGAGTAGGTTTAGACGGTGAAATCTGAGTTACATAATAGCTCATAGGAGGTGTTGATACAGTGCTGTTAGGAGAAGTATTTCCAGAATTGGAACTCAATGGTGGAGGTGTTGGTTCACGAGTAAACTGTACAGGACAATTGTTATTAATATCTTGACCTTTATTCATTCCAGTCTCAGGATAATGCTGACCAATATAGGAGCTTGGTGAGGTGACAGGTGGAGTAGGAGGGAACATAAATTGCTGTTGTTGTTGGAAAGAGATATTTTGTATAGGAATATGCTCTTGGAGTTGGGAAGATAGACCGAGAGAGGTGCTATTAACAGTCCACTCTTCCTTGATAGTCGTAGGTACCTGCATATTAGAGCTCCAGGGAGCAAACAAATTATCGAAAGCATCAAAAGAATCACTAAGGTTGGCTGTTTGATTATTGAATTGACTCAATGGCCACGTTGGTTGATCAATCAAAGATGTCATATCAAGCTCAGAACCAAGAACGTCTACATAATTTGGTTGTGGCTGTTGTGAAGTAGATGACCATGGCATAAAAGAACTATTATTGAGCGTAGTAGAATCAGGTTTTTGCTGTGAAAAGCTCTTCAAGTTTTGCTGAAATCGTTCTTCAGTCTGGAGTGGAGCAAATGCCTGGTCAAATGTAGGCTTTGAGTTGATATATTCAGTGTCCATTATGAGCTGTATCAATTATTATTATTATTATTTAAAAAAAAACAGGTCAATGCAAATATTAAGAGCAATGTAAAAATGGGAAAAATTCAAGTCTTTATATAGTAGATTCCACGCGTTGAAAAATGGTGAGACGAAATGAGCCTGAAACATAGAGGCGCCTGAATTGAGACAAAAAGTAGAACAAGTTTTGCGGATTAATCCATCCAAAAGTTAATGTAGTTATTATAACTTGACTAATTTTAGTAATATACTTATACATCACTATTGTTTATTTGCAGGTTTAATTGTTGATAAACATAATGGTAAGTGCCTCCTCTGCTTTAAATAAAAAAAAGTAATGCATATCTATATCTTGATATTTATGAACTCCGCTCATTATTAACACTGTTTGATCAGGTTTGTCCAACTATCTAAAGACACTCTAATTATTACTCTTCACCGATATTACTATTTTGCATTCATGATAATAACTTATGTTAGAATGATAGACCCGTCGATCTTTGAATATTATTTGTTTGATCTTAGTCATTTAAGCAATCATGCAAATGAAATAAAAGTTTCATACACAGCACTCGAAATTGTAGAAGTTGATAGAATAACTTTGGTATATTACAGGTTTTCACAGTTATCTAATATCTTTCAATAGCTTCTAACCTTATCAAATGACAATACCAATGATCACATTGACTATTCTACTGAAGTCGAATTTACGCTCAGTAAAAATAACAGTTAAGTTTAAGCGAACTACAGGTTGCTTTGTATGTTTATCCGATCAAACCACTAAGTTGGATGTGGAGAAACTGTTCCAATTCTTCAATCATGCATATGTAAATTATGTTAATGAACATTGGTTTACTTTAGCATATGGAATATAATTTTTATTTTTCTAAAACAGTAACAAATACGATTTCTCAGATTTTTCATAAATGATAAAAGAGAGCGGTTTATCTGAATTTGAATTTCCTTCTTTACATCTCTCTCAAAAGTGATTCGCTATAGCTAACAAAACACAAATTACCATTGGATAACTTCCATTTCGAAAGTAAAAGGTTTTCTTTTAATGAAACTTGAAAATAATCCTACTTTTTTCAAGTTTTTCGTTTCACTGCTTAAGATTATTAAAATTAATCTGTATATTCTGTATATGTTTAAGAACGCATTTTGCTTGTTTTCATAGAAGCCCTAATTTATTTGACTTTCTACACTGCTACATTATACCTGTATCTATGACTTTTGTTTACTTTTTATTATAAAGAGTAAATACATAATCAACAGAAGCACTTTAAATGAAACTGTTTTACATCCTCTGGCAGAAACGTGAACGGATAATCATTGTTTCTTTTTTTTTTTGCACAAGAAGAAAAAATTGATTATGAGAATATAGATCTCACTTTTTCCTTCGCATATCTAATACACGCCTGTTTTTCTTACATTCAATCTTGTATTCATTACTATTTATTAGATCCTTTGATGGTTTAAATGATTAAAAGTAAAATTGTCTCAAAACTAATTGTTGTCTTCATTACTTAATTTGCCTCTTGACACCTGAAAAGGTAATTTCTCGGTATGTTTTATTTATTACCTGATGAACTGTTTTAAAAGCATAGATCATTACCAATGAGACACAAACTTTAAACATGTTGAAAACACATTAATGTGACACCGTCAACATTAAGAGCAAGCTATGAATTATATTCTCGATTCCATTTTTTTATTAAAAAAAGGTTTACATAATGAACATCTAAAATTTAACTATAATTTCAAATACGCATGATGTTTTATTACGCTCTTATAAAAATGTGATTAATTTATTAAATATAACTACCAATGACACAAATATAGTAAAGTATAATACGTACACAAGGGCACGTATTTAATCCAGTAATCTATACTTTTATCTGTGTTTTCATCTTTATTCATATTCAACCTTTTGTTGGAGTTAGATTTAGTAAAGACATTTTAATCTCATTACATTGAGACATTTTTTACTCCATAACGTTAGACATGATAAATATTTATTTAGTTTCAATCGATCGTGATAAAACAAAATAACGGTCTAGTGTTGTTTTGCAAATATTTATCCGAACTATCAAAATAACTAATATTTAATTTTTGGAAGAAAAAAAGGCTATTGAAAACATATTCATATTTCTTTCCATTATCAAAGGAGCCATTAGTTAAAACATAATGACACATCCGTATAAAAGCATTATTTTGATCAAGCAAAGCTATATCTGCATTTAGTGTGGATTTTAAAGATAAATACGATCAAAACTATTAAGGATAATATTGTATTATTTGAAAGTGAATGTACCTCTAATACTTCGCTTTCTGTATCTTCCTGTCCTAAAATCATCAATAAAATCCAATCCTCTTTCTGCTGTTCGTGAGTTATTTGTTCTAACTATTTTTATGGTAAAAAAATTAAATTTACGAAATGTATGATATTTTCATTAACATAATACTTTACCTCCTTTAGTTTATTCTCACAATTTTCAGCGAACTCCTTTTCCTTGGCCATTGGTTCTATCATCCAATCGTTGTTATCCATCATATACTTTTTAAAATAAGAACTGCCAAGTTAAGAAACCTGGAAACCGGGGTTTTCCATGGATATATCGATGATTGAGTTCTTACTAAGGTCATTGCTCATTGTTAAAACAGGGACTAAAAAGACTGTACCAATGGGCAATGAAAAAAAGGTTCATTTGGTAACTTCGCAAAAAAAAAAGAGACAATATATTAAAGGAACCTTTCTGACCAGAAAAGTACAAGGAGCCATGCGGTTCTCGATAGCTCACCTTAATACCAATATTTCTATCAAACCAAGACATACTCTAATCGACTTGCAGTCACTTAGTAAAATTCTCAAAAATAAAAAATATCAGAGAAACATTTAATATGTCTAAGATTAGCTTTTCGGATCGTGCCTCATTGGATGGAAGTGACACAAAACGAGGATTTATTGTTGCACTTTGTTATTTAACGGTAGCATGAATAAATGGCAAATATCCATAATCTTGATCATTAGCATAGTTATTTACAGTAACCCCGAAAAGCAGTAATCGGATGATCGTAATCAAAAGGTTAACGCAACTATGGTGATAGCGCCGGACACAAGTAATCATTTGCATATACAGTTTAACAGATATTCGAAATAAATTTTCATTTGTGTATATGTATCCTTACCTCTTCTGTTAAGAAAATTCAACAAATGTGCTAACAGTCACCAAAAAGTGCCGATCATCCGTCCCGGCTTTCTGAATTCTGCATAGCTTGCACCTACGTTTTTTTTTTTTTCTTTCGCGCAAATGCATAGGCGATTAGGCTGTACTACAAAAAAAAAAAAATCAGCTGCGATTATGCAAGAACTGTGTCAACACTCTCATTTTCATCATAAAATTAATTGATTTCTTAACAATGGGACCAATTCTTTTTTATTGCACTACTTGGTTCTATCATAATTGTTCAAGTTTTTTACTATGTCATCCTACTTTCTCTCTTACAAAGAAGAAAAAAAGTGAGATAGTCTATAAGTATCCGATGAATAAAAGACGTACTTTTTCTTTCAAACAATTCATTATTTGAGAAATTTTAATTTTAAAGTACTATGAATAGTTCACAAAAGTAGCACTCTTATTCCAAATTGTTGACTGATTCAACAGTTCTTGACAGTTAGGATATATTAACTTATTATAGTTGTTTTGCATTTTTTCTTTTTCTTTTATGGCTTTTTTCAGCATTGTGATAGAGAATGATTTTTCTACATTCTGTGCTATTTATTTCATCCTGATGGATGCACAATCTAATAATTATTGTTACTTTTTCATAGATTTAAATGGTTGGTTATAGTTTGAACACACGTGTCACTGCCCTGCCAAGCGAGGCTCTGTGGTTCTGTGGTTCTTGCAAAAGCAATACCAAAATGGATTCAAGGTAGTACAAGTAGATGCTTTCCTGGAATGTCAGGAAAATCAAAATGTACCCAATTAAAAATACAAAAAAACTTTAACAAAATTCCTGGTATTTTTGATAACCTGATTGAATCTCGGATTGATGTTGCAGAAAGGGAAGATCCTTTCATGCGGGTTGAAAGTTCCAATGTGAATAGGATATAATATATCAATAATGGCGTAAAGAAGTACAATTGAATAATGTATCACTTACAATTAAGAAAAAAAAACAGAATATATTTTCTGTTAATTTATAAATTTACAGAAATTAATAGTCAAGGGTGAATTAGAAATTTTGGAATATTTTTTCCTTTTTTTTATTATTTTGCAACTTTTGACTTTAAATAAGCAGGGTTTCTTTGCTAATTTTAAATATATTTGATTAAATACAGACTCATCTCTTTTCACCTTATCAAAAGTGTACTGTCCTTCTCTTATGGTGACCAACATAAGGCGCATTCATGATCTAAACTGTGTTTCTCTCTCCTTTACGACCGCGCGCAGATCTACCTTTAATCGAGATAGCTTCCATGAGAAAAATAAAAAGAAACCACATCAAATATAAATAGACTCGTGCTGAACCGACCGAGTACAGGTTTATAATAATTTGCACTATACACATGGAAATGCAGGCAAAAAAAACATTTTGTATTTCTATTACTTGATTGAATTCAAACTAAATAAATAAGAGATTATTTAAAGTTTAGCTTTTATTTTTTGCGTGACCTATTTGAGGATATTTTTAGGCAAATTTTTAGAAACCGTCATTAATTGCCTTTCACTTTATTGATCAACAATACCCACTTTGACAAATTCACACACAGCTGTTAAATTAGATTTGTTTTTATAACAGATTCAATACTATATTTATACTTTCTCCATTCATATTTTATCTGTGCTCTGTTGTATTTGTCATTCTAACTTTAGAAGAGCTGGACACAATTTGATGGATCAAAAGTCTTGTAAAAAGTTGCAGGAATATTTCTCATACAAAATATGACAAAGAAAAAAAGCCTATTTTGCTTTAGAAAAAGAAAATAGTGATAACGCTAATATTTTAATTTTAATCCTTTGATCAAAGCACTTTATTACATCATCCAAGAAAAATGGTTTTAAAAGGAACAATTTAACATATTTATTATTCTATAATTAAACTAAATAGCTTTGTGCTTCAATAAACAAGTACTTTTCATAGCCAAGGTAAAAAAAAAAATAGTTTAAATTGGATAGAGAATAAGCAACGTCTGGACCATCATTTGACATAGTCGCTAGAACTGAATAGCACAATTGTAGCAAGATTACATTAAAAATAGAACACTATCCTGGCGCGAAATCGCAGAAATAGAAGGTAATCGTAGTAATTGCAGTATTACAAATAGTGCAGGAGTTGAAATAGGGTCTTTTGTTGTCACACATATCAGGAGTATAAGTTTATTACTTTGTTTACAAAAGGTTTTTTTTATTTCTCTCTTTTTTTATAGGTCAAGGAGAGAACTTCAAAAAAACACAATAAATATTTTTTTTCAAACAGAAATCCCAAAAAGTTTGTATAATATTAAGGGGCAAAACACATGGTATGGTATATGCTGGCCTCACCCTCCTTTATACTTCAAAGGAAGTACTAAGCTATCTTTTACATATTTCAAAATCAGCTTGCAAGAGTGATATCTTTTTTCCCTCTCTATTCTTTCCCTCTCTCTCGCCTTTTTTTTTTAGAAGCATGCTAATAATAACAGTTTTATATATAAAAAATGAGCTAACTATACCACCATATGAGACATAGTGCAATTTTCTATGATATATTGGGTCAAGTTTACCCCGAGATAGTATAAATTCAATTTTTAGGTTAAAAAAAAAAAGATAATAGTTTTGAAACAGTAGTAAGCCGATGGACCAAATGATCTGCAATATATGTAAAAAAAAGATCACAAAAGTAAAGCTTCCGGATATGGTGAATAGACTGAAGTTTTAGTCGTACCAAGACATGCACAAACATCAATTCTCCAAACCTAACACGTTTAAAAAAAACGATTGTGTAGCCAATCTATTACCAGCAATGTGTATATTACACGATGAATGTGGAAACAAGGTAGTGTGTGTGTATGACCTTAATTTGATGAAAATAGATACATATGCGGACAATTCTCAAAAAAAAAAAAGTTTTAGAGTGGTCAAGCTCGTTCTTTTTACCGAATCAAGACAGATTATCAGGATAAGGCAAGACTACTTTTGTTCTTGAGCGATACAAAAAGTAGTACAAGCTAAATTGTGTAAATTATTACTCGGAGGTCCAACATGAGAAGAAAATCCCGCCCTGAAAAAAAACAATATAAATGTAAAAAAAATCTTGAATGTTGAAGTTGATCAATTATCTTCACCTTTTTCCCCTTTCCATTCCTTTTTGACCACCTTCCTCCTCCTCCTTTTTTTGATCGCTTAGAAAATATAGAATAACAATGCTTTTCAAAACCGCAGCCGTCACCATTGCATTATTCCAAATTGCCGAGCTCGCTCAGGCCGCTACCTCCACCAAGAAAGCTGTTGCCACTACTTCCAAGGCCAGTGACTACTGGAAGAGTTTCAACGCCACCGTTGATCCTCTCACACTCACTGTCCCCAAGATTGCTCAAACCACCTCTTACGACGAAGCAACAGAGTGTACCTATTATCAACCCACCAACTTTGTTTTCAACGCAAAGGAATGGCCCAACATGTGGGAAACTGCCACCTCCAACGGCATGAACACATCTGCTGAATTCAAGGCTCTTTACGACACCCTTGACTGGGCTAATGCTCCCAACATTACCGTTCGTAAATTGACTGCCAGTGGTGGTTTGGACATGACCGGTTATGATGCTGTTAATGATCCTGATTGTTGGTGGTCTGCCTCCACCTGTACCATCCCCAAGCACGAAAATGTCAATGCTGATATCTATACCTGTCCCGAGCCAGAGACCTGGGGTCTTACTTATGATGATGGACCTAACTGTTCTCACAATGCTTTCTATGATTATCTTGAACAGCAAAAACTCAAGGCCTCCATGTTCTACATTGGTTCCAACGTTGTCAACTGGCCCTACGGTGCCCAGCGTGGTCTTGTTGATGGTCACCATCTCGCTGATCATACCTGGTCTCACCAATTGATGACTACTCTTACCAACCAAGAAGTTCTTGCTGAGCTTTACTATACTCAGAAGGCCATCAAGATGGTTACTGGTGTTACTCCTCTCCACTGGCGTCCTGTAAGTGTTTCCTCTTCTTCTCCGCTTTTGCTTTCCCCTTTTTTCCTTATTGCCACACCAACTAAGAAATATAAAAAGGGAAAAACAATTAGCATCTTTTTGAGAGTTTTTTTTTTTTTGCTAAAAAAAAAAAGCTCCTTTTTAAAACAATAATAATAGCAATGAGAATACTCATGATGTTTTTTTTTTTAGGCTTTCGGAGATGTCGATGATCGTGTCCGTTGGATCGCCTCTCAACTCGGTTTGACCACCATCCTCTGGGATCTTGATACCGATGATTGGGCTGCTGGTTACAACGAGCCTGTCACCACCGTCCAAAAGACCTACGAAGATTTTATCCAGATGGGTTCCAACGGTACCTTCAAGAACAGCGGTCAAATCGTCTTGACTCACGAAATCAACAACACCACCATGACCCTCGCCATGGACTTCTTGCCCAAGATCCAAGCTGCCTACAAGAATGTCATTGATGTTGCCACCTGTATGAACATCACTCAGCCCTACCACGAGACCACTGTCACCCGTGCTGCCTTTGACGGTTCTGCCACTGCTTCCACTTCCTCTGGTGCTGCTGCCTCTGGTGCTGCCGCTTCTGGCTCTGCTTCCAGCGCTGCCTCTGGTATCGCTGCTAATGCTGCCTCTACAAGCGCTGGTGTCCATGTCAGTCCCAATGCTTTGATTTTGGCCGCTGCTGCTGTCGCTGCCTACGTTTTCTAAGAGAAAAAAAAAACGTTAAAAAAAATTATATCACTTTTTTATTTCCTTTCCTTTTTTCTTTCTATAAATTGTACTCTTTCATCTGTTTTATAACGAATTCATAATTTAAATAAAGTATTACACCTAAATGCTTGAGTATGAATGATAATATCCTCAGCACACACTTTTTTAGAGCATTCCAACATCTTTTTGGAATAAAAAAAAAACTGACTTTCAACAGGTAATTGTTAATTCGTGTAACATTTGGAATGAACTTTAATTTAAAGGATGTGAACAAATTAAGATGGCAAATGGTTTTTTTGAAATAACAAATAAAAACAGTTTGATTTTTTTAGAAAAAAAAAATAACTATAACTCGATATACATGATTCTTGTTTTACATCTATTTCCGAGCCATTTAGCAAAAAAAAAAAGATGAGGAAAAAAAAGCAAAAAGTACAAAGTGAATATTGTTGACTAAAAATAGAAATAATCCTCACTGGAGGAACAAGATCGACAATACAACATGGATTACCTGGATTTCACTTTCTTTACCAAGGTAAATTACGCCAAGAGAAAAGGTAAAAAAGAGGTAAAAAAAAAAAAAAAAAAAAGAAAAAAAAGGAGATGCAAAAATATATTTATTTGAACAAAAAGTACAAAATAGTTATTTGATTTTCAATTTAAGGTAATAAAAAGAATAGAAATGGTAAAAAAAAAGAAACAGGCAGATTCCCTCCTTTCTTTCACATCCAAAAGAGCACCTGGAATAATTCTATTCTGTATATTATCAAGATGCAAGTATTGTAGCACAAATCTTGGGTTAAAAAATCATTTTAAATGAGAAGGAGCTGGTCTTGAAAACACAAAAACATGAGGTTTAATGATGCCCTCTTCTTGCAAGTTTTAATATTACA
>MU622307.1:48641-58932 GCA_025399235.1 Backusella circina FSU 941
CTGACCAAAATAAGAGCTTCAACTCAAATTATTTTTACTCTTAGGTTGGATTGTAAGAGACACCCAATGCATTTTGGTATCAACTTTATTACTCAAAATACTATCAGAGATACAGTGGCACATCCTATCCGAATATTGTTTTATACGGTCACTTTTACACAGAACTTATTACTCCCTGTACAGTCAAGTAGTAACGAATGTCATGACAATAATAATAGAGCATGCTATTCCTTAATATAACCCGCTGTTGTATTTCATAACTGTGTTAAAAGAAAACTCTATAGTCATCTTACTACCAGTAGTCACTGTTTATAATGTAGTTCACCCTTTTCTCTCTATTATATTAGTCCTTGTTCTTTTTTTTCTTTCCTTCTTTTTGATTCGGCGGAGTTGACTAATGAAGTTATTTTGTTTGAAAGGTTATAAGAAAAAAAAAGGGGCGGTGCAGGAGTTGCCATTTTTCCAAGTCATTCCGTTGTCTATAAACAGTTTCATAAAATGACTCATAATAAAAGGGAATCAAGTCAATCATGAAGCAGTAAATACGATATAAAAAAAAAAATATTATTATATATAATACAGACCCTGTTTTTTTATGACGAAATCACAAGCATTTTTATAAGAAAACCTTAAAATTTCATTTATCGTTAAACACCCTGTCGCACAATCCGGCGTCTTTTTCCCATAATAATAAGATGAATAGTGAAATAATAAAAAGAGAGATATACAACAGCTTACATGAATTGTTTTAAATATATAGTGATATGATAGATATCAGTGTATGGTTTACACTCACTATTATTACTAATTAAGCATTATGTCATATATTAAAAAGGATCTGATGAAGGACGAGATCTCTCTCTCTCTTCTTCTTTATTATACTTCTTCTATACTTGTTTATATACTTATTTACACCCCTCCGCTATGTAACCATCATCACTATCACAATCATTACCATCATCACCTGTATGTTTGAGTCATATACCATTGTTACTTAGCAAGATGAAAAGAGTCAATTTTTTTTATAAATCTATATATTTTAAATCAGCGCAAATGAACAAGAGACAACTCACAAAATAAATCCCCGCAGGCAAAAGAATCTCAACCAACGATTTGACGCTCGTGGTCGAGATTCGCATAACAGTGGTTCGCCTTGTGAAATACAAAATGTCCTAAACAGTCACAGAGTACTCTTCTCGTGCTTTTCACTTTGTCTCAAAGGGTTTTTTTTTTATATATTCTTGAATCACCATATAATTCAAGTCTTCTTTTTTTTTTTTTTTACTTCTTCCCCTGAAACAACCTTTAACACATGAAGGTACTTTTTTGTTTTTTATTATTAAAAAGAGAGAAATAGAAAGAGTGAAATAAAAAGTCAACTAATCAACACAAACACACACTCAAACACACATACACACTTATAATATACATATAAATACATAAATATATAGTTTGGCAAGCAAATACAAAGTCAACAATTTACAGAATGGAGTCCACATTACCTGGATTACAAGGGACTCAAAAAGTTTATTAGCTCTCTTTTGAATACACCAGCAGACAGCTTAAAAGCACTGGGTTTACCGCCTATTGGAATAGAAGAGGACCGTGCAAAATTACTTCAGTCACAGAAAGCAGCCTTCTTTTTTAAACTTGAACGCGAACTTGAAAAGGTAAGTTTTTTTTTTTTTTCTTTTTTAATATAAATAAGAATACTAAAAAAAAAAAAAATATCATTGTTGTTGCAGATCAATTCATTCTACTTGCAAAAGGAAAATGAACTCAAAGTACGGCTACGCACACTGATCGATAAGAAAAAAGTACTCCAATCCGATACAAGACGACTTAAACATGCCTCTACTCTGTTTAAAGCCATCCAAGAAGCATTTGTTCAGTTTGAACAGGAACTGACAAAGATTCAGGTAAACTTAAAAAGGTTACACTTGTGTATATTCTTATATTTATTTTGTGATTATATCTATAAACACAAAATGTATGTGTGTGTGTATGTATGTAAAGGAAATACTAAAACAATCTATTATTTACTTAGAAATACGTTGAATTAAATAATGAAGGTTTCAGAAAGATCCTCAAAAAATGGGACAAACGCTCCAAATCCAGCACAAAAGAACTCTATCTCTCACGCCAGATCGACATTCAACCCTGTTTCAACACCCAAGTACTCTGTGAACTGTCCGATACTGCCTCTGCCAACCGCATCGAACTCTCCAACATCCAAGAGGGCATCCCCATCAGCCCCGTTTCCACCACCATGGATAGCACACACGACGAGATTGACGACGTCGAGTTGGATTTGGTCAAGGCCGTCTCAAGCGGACAGGCCTCTCTTGTCAAGGAGATATTGGGACGTATGGCAATGCACCCGTCACCAGAGGATCGCGGGAGACTGACCCGTGTGTTTTGGCATGCCTGTTCAGAGGCAACCAAGGAGATCACAGACTTGTTGATGGAGACGGAATTGGTTAATTTCGACTATGTGGATGATATTATTGAGCGGTCATGTCTGCATGTTGCCGCCATGAATGGTAAATTGGAGCTATTAATGATATGCACAGAGCATGGCGCCAATGTTGAGGCGGTGGATGCGTATGGCCGAACCGCGCTGCATTATGCCACCATGAATGGGTTCAGCGACTGTGTCTCGTTCCTCCTCACCAAGCAGACCGATGTTGAGTGCCGCGATCATGACGGGTTTAGTCCATTGCTCTATGCCATCATGAATGGCCATACACCCTGTGTCGAGATTCTAATCCAGGCCAAGGCCAATATCGAGCCCCGCCACGAGGGGGATCATATTCCACTTTCGTTGGCCTGTCATTTTGGTCACACAGATATTGCACTGATGCTGTACAATCGAGGTGCTAAAAACTTACCAAATGCGGAATCGCTCTACCCTCTGCATCTGGCTGCACGCCAGGGCCATGCCGAGCTCTGTCGGGTGCTCTCCCAAAACAAGGCTGATCTCGATACGCCCGATAAGTACAATACCTGGACTCCGCTCTTCTGGGCCGCCAATGATGGCCATGTTGACTGTGTCCGTGTCCTCATCCACGCAGGGTGCAAGGTCAATGCCAAGGATGAGAATGGTAAGACGGCGCTCTACTATGCCGCATGGGAGGGCCATATGGACTGTGTTCAGTTACTGGTTGATGCCGGCTGTGAGATCGAGTCCCACGAGATCCCCTCCTCAGCACCCCAGAGCCCGCCACCGAGCGCTGAGAATGAGCTCGACATTATCCCCTCCCTGTCGCTCCCGCCACCCATCATCCCCTTCCGTATCTATGGCCACAACTATCTCGATCACAAGTACCAGATCCAGATCAGCCTGCGCCAACCTCCCATCCGTCTCTATGACAATGCCCAGATCTCCTCCCTCCGACTCATCATCTCCTCCAAGCCCGATACCGGCATGATCCCACATAGCGTCATCCTCCCACTGGTCGACGACCGCGACGTGTTTAATTTCCAGGTTGACAAGCTCGACGATTTCCTTTTAGAGTTTGACATTCTCGCCACTTTCGGTTCCAAGGTCCTCGGCCGCGGTGTCGCCCTTCCTCAATCCTTTTCCTTGGTCGATTTCAAGATTTCCGAGGGCCATCGCACCATCCCGCTCCTCGACAGCCATCTCAAGACGATTGGCGAGCTCTCCTACGACTACTCGGTCATCAACCCCTTCCGGGGTGTCCGCCTCGAGATTGGCGGGCGCATCGAGACCTATTGGAAATCCACCAACACAGTCCTCCCGGCAGCACCCCTCGACGGGCTCCAACTGCCCTGTTCGCAGCAGCAGAATGCCACCCCAACCACGCCCGCCATCTCGTCGACCGTGCCCTCTTTTATCACAGCCTCGTCGCTCTCAGGCGACTATGTTCAGGTGGTGATCCAGCTCACCAAGGACCTGGTTCCCGTGGTCCTCAATAACTGGATGGTGCCCTATCAGGGCCTCGACCTGGCGGTCTCTGACCTGACCTATGAGCAGTTTATGCGTATCGGGGCATCGCTCTTGGAGGGACGTGATTACAGTGCAGAGCAGCATGATGATGTGTGTCCTGTGACGGGGAATAGCCTGATTATACAGAAATTAAGTGATTACAAGTCGTTTCTTTCATTAGAACAAGTATTAGATGTAAGTTTTTACAAAAAAAAAAAAAAAAATGGGAGGTTTATATTGTATTTACATTGATATATAGAAATTACCAATTACCATGGGAATTCATCTTGAATTGAAATACCCGTCACCTAGTGACCTCGTCCTCTACTCCTTCTCCAACATTGCAGGTAGAAATATCTTTGTTGATACCATCCTCCAGACCATCTATGATCATGTCCGTTCACTGCCTACCAATACGGCAAGTCGAAGTCTCTTCTTTTCGTCGTTTAATCCTGATATCTGTATGGTGGTGAATTGGAAACAACCTAATTGTAAAGTCTATTAGATTCACTCTATATCCATGTTGTTCTAAAACTCAATTGATTTTTTTTTTTCTTTTTTTTTTTTTTTTTAGATGCTGTCTTTTTTGGTACATATTGCGGGCTCAATGTGCACCGTGGATCCAAACGCAAGCACGGTGAGGAGGAGACGATTGTATATAAAAATCAGGATATTAGATGTTCCTCATTAAAAGAGGCTGTCAAGTTCTCTAAACAGAATAATCTCCTTGGTGTCATCTGTAATTCACAAATCATTGTAAGTATCAAGATAAGTCAATGACATGCATATACTGATATCCTATATTATTTAGGTGCAAGTGCCCTCTCTGATAAAGACAGCAAAGGAGAGTGGGTTGATTCTTATAACGGCAGGTAAAGAAAATTCGGATGCACACTGTCGAGATATTCAGGAACGTCATGGTGTGGATGCGATGATTGTGGATCAGGTGGTGCATTTTAATACGTCCATGGCAGGTGCTGGTTTTTAGCACACACACACACACACACACACACACACACACAATCTCCTCTCTTTATTTCTTTTTAATTATATATATATATACATATATTGTACTTTTCTCTTTCTCTCTCTCTCAATCTCTCTCTATCTCAAGTCTATCTCATTTTTTTTTTTTATTCCAAGCAAACAAAAAAAAAAAAAAAAAACTAGATTATATATATATACATATTCACACCTTTTTTAATAATTATGAGAAGACTATCCTTTTTTTTTTTTATGCCCTTCCTATGATATTAAATTTTCTCCCTCCAAGTACTCTTTTTTTTCTTCTTTTTTTTTTTCTATCTTTGTTTTCTTGTCAATAAACTAATTCA
The DNA here is from genome assembly GCA_025399235.1 of Backusella circina FSU 941. Taxonomy (NCBI): domain Eukaryota; kingdom Fungi; phylum Mucoromycota; class Mucoromycetes; order Mucorales; family Backusellaceae; genus Backusella; species Backusella circina. The sequence goes on from MU622307.1 coordinate 53,925, forward strand.
CCTATATACATATACATTTCCATATTTGGGGTCTCTCTTATTTTGAAATTGTGGTTGTCCGGCGATAGTCACGTGGTTTTACCGGACAGAATTGGAAACCACATGCATTACACTAACAGCGGGTTTTCATGGTATAGACTCGCATCATTGAGGCAAGGACTCAGATTCTTCCTCTCTCATCCATATCTCTACGCAATGCCCAAGGGTTAGTATCACTTTTACTTTTAGGAAGATGGATTTTATGTATTTCTTTTTCTATTTGGATTTCTATTATCTATTATATATATATATGTCGATGGATATGTAGATGGATGATTTTTAAAAGAAAAAAAAAGATAACGAAGAAAAGATGGAAGAAAAAAAGTGGAATCCAGTAATTAGAAATAGATGGACGATGATATAGATAAATGGATGGATGGATCATAATATATAGATAGATAATAGAAAGACAGATAGAAAAAGAAAAATATTGATCTATAGAGAGAGAGCGAGAGACCATGTAAACTTATATATCATCTTGTTATAATCATAGTTAGCGTTTCCGGAACTAAGTACCGTATGACTCTCGGTTTGCCTGTTGGTGCCGTCATGAATTGTGCCGATAACTCTGGCGCCAAGAACTTGTACGTCATTGCCGTCCGCAACATCAAGGGTCGCCTTAACAGACTCCCCGCTGCTGGTTGTGGTGACATGTTTGTCTGCTCTGTCAAGAAGGGTAAGCCTGAATTGAGAAAGAAGGTTATGGCTGCTGTTGTCATTCGTCAGCGTAAGGCTTGGCGCCGTAGAGACGGTGTCTTCCTCTACTTTGAGGATAACGCTGGTGTCATTGTTAACCCCAAGGGTGAAATGAAGGGTTCTGCCATTACTGGTCCTGTTGCCAAGGAATGTGCTGATTTGTGGCCCCGTATCGCTTCTGCCTCTGGTACCGTTGTCTAAACTTCCTTTTTTTTTTTTTCGCTCAAACTTGTCATAAAAAGAAAAAACCCACACACAAACACAAATCTATCTATTTTTAAATAAATGATTTATTACACAAAAGAAGGAATGAATGAATGAATGTATATAGTTGACAGAATCATTAGTGAATAATAAATGGGAATAAAGAGATGTATCAGTGCAAAAATGTATATCGCGTCACACAACTGAATACAAATATATTTAATGGATTTTCAAACTTATAAAACCTCTTTCTTTCTCTTGTATTTAATTGGTATTATGGCCTCAGAAAGACAACAGTAAGCACACTCTATTGACACTTTGCTGAATAATACTTTGACTCAACATATTTACAAGACTTTTACAAACCAATCAGGCACTCGATGAAATAACTAATCTATTCAATAATGTCGATCTACCTGCTCGTCCCAAGGAACTCCAATTAGAGCTTACTGAATATGAAGTAAATAAGACAAAGCTATAAATACACATTCATGTTGTTTATTCCATATCTATATGCATTCACAGGAATATCTTACTCAACAATACACTTCATTTGCAGTTAGTCAAACAATAAATAACATTAAAAAGAATATCATACAAAACACACGACCATACAACAATGACTTGCAGGCTGCTAGTAAGAAAACAAAGAGATCATATAATACGATCTATATCAGTAACTTCCATTTTACTTAAAGGACTGGAAAGAACACATCAGTTAAATAGACTAAAGAAATACCAAGAAGAATTAAAACAACTTGAACTGAATATCAATGCATCAGTGGCATCACTGGAACAAGATAAAAATACCATTCTTGCCAGTCAGCAAGAAGCAGCAAAACTAGATAAAGAAATAGAAAGAATGGAACACAAGATACAACAAGTCAATTCAACATGTTCATACACCCTTGAATACACTGCTGATGAGGCCAAGCATCAAATCACACAAGCCACTGAAGCCTTTGCATCCCTCGTATCCGCTCATGACAAAGTGCGTGACGCTTGTAGTGAGAAGGAAAACAAGGAAAAAGGATTGAGAAAAGAGGTGGTCAAATTAGAGGCTAAAAGAGAGATTTTTGCACAGGATGCTCAGACTGCATCCAATTCATATCGAGTGGCAGATAAATCAACAGAGGAGAAGTGTCAAGGGTAAAAAAAAAAAAAAAAAGAAAAAAAATGGAAGAGAGTACTCTATTGTATGCTTATACATCATACTTAGATATAAAAAGTATACAGATATCATTAGCCGGATTACTGCTGTTGAAGAGATGACTGAATCAAATGGAGAAGTAAAAGTGGTCTATGCATCTCCTTATAATACACAACTCATTATTTCACTTGATGATGAGGAGAATGGATCGAGAATAAGAAGTGCAAAGGTGACCTGTTCAGCAAAAACAAAAAATGGATGGTTATCAAGCATGTCCCTTTTTTTTTTACCATTGTTAGCATTAGTTATTGCGTCTTGAGGGTTTGTGGAGGGGATTTACTGATAGGTTACGTTTATAGTGTGGTTAGTTATGACGTTGCCTACGGAACTGCCAGAACGCCTATACTCCATCTCCACCATACCTACGTTCTTTCGCAACTATATTTGACCCAGAGAGTTGCTGTACACCGCAGAGACAGCAACAACAAAGCAACTCAGCAAATGGGCAGTATAGTTAGCTCTCAACCAAAACAACAACTTTAGGAACACCACCGAGTTAATTACATAGCAGACGTAACCATACTAATCTCGCGGTCCTTCCAGGGAGACTACCAAAAAATCTCTCGGCAACATCAAGACATAGAAGTGAGTATATTCATTTTTTTTTTTTTCACCTCGCCAATTTTTTTTTTTTATTGTTGTTTATTTTTTACTAGAGAGAAAAAATCAGTAAAATATACATATAGTAAAAAAATTATACAAAGTCAACAGCCTTATTGAGTTGGGGAAAAGATAAGTCGTAAATATTCGAGTAGAAAAGTGAAAACAGGTCCAAAGGGTTTATCTGAACAGTACTAGTAATGACATGCTTATCTATAACATGTACAGTAGTACTGCAATTTCATAAGACACATTGTTGCACACGAAATTACTTCATGTAAACCGTACTATATGTTAGATTTTTACTACTTACTGAGTGTTCTCTCTTTCTCTGGATGTTCCAGTTACCTGTCGAAGTGACATAGATATGTTACACCGTGCCTAGTTCGTTAATTCTATTAATCTATCACTTTGTTACACTCGAGAAAAGAGAGTTGCTGTACCAAGTACGTATTACCCAGACGAAGAATAACCAAGTAAGAAAAACTATCCAAATTAAAAGAATTATACAATATCTTGTATATGTTATCTATATCTTATTAAGAAAAACTAAATTTATATATATATATATATATATATATACAAACTATCCTCTGGTTTACTTCGCTTATATATTATATAAGTAAATTTACACACATAATGGTAATAATGATATAATTTTGTGAACGAGGAGAGAACTAGTCGGGTTCATCTTTTTTATCTCTCCGGTGCACTCCCTGGTACTCAAAACCCACTGAGAAAAGAGAGAGATAAACTATAGAAAATAAAAAAAAGAAAGAAAAGTAAAACGAGAAAAAAAAATATTATGATACAGATGAAAATTGATATAATATTTTCATTCAATAACAATATATATATTTGCTTCATGGAAAACTTTATTGTCATTTTATATATTTTTGTTTTTCATGTAATAGCAGCCTCTAAGTCCATTTTTTTTTTTTTTTTTCCAACAAATTAGACGAACAAGTTAAACTAATTATGAAATAAAGAATAGTTTTCCACAACCCTTCCATTATTTCTGCTCTGTGAACAGATATTGTCCTTTAAAATAATTTGTGTTAAAATCAGAACAGAAAATGAGGTTAAATGTCTGTTTGCGAAAGTACGGCCAGCACTCAATTGGTAACCCATTCGTGTAACGTATTTGTTTGTTCAACTATCATTTATTGTAATAACATCACAACTCAAACCAAGAGCAAAGGAATGTAACAGACTACCTTTTGTTTAATTTAATGTCTATACCCTATGTCATTCACTTTTTTCTTCGCATAATGTTATCCTTATAATTTATTTACTTTATAATCCGACCTGTTCTCTCGAAAGCATCATAGTGTGTTTCAATAATATCTCCTCGTCGTCCACGTAATGATCCATCCTGTTTATATAAATATGTTAATGGAGAGAGGGAAATTGACTGTGAAGAAGTAAATCATATACTATAGAGATCCATTATTATTATTAACGTTACCCTTATTCATACGTTAGATTTATATAACTGTAATCTGCTCTCTGAAAACTTGTACATAGGTGAACCAATCGACCATTTTATATTTTTCCTCTTATAATCCTCACACACATATCTTTTCCTCAGATCAATTAAATTATTAGGTTATTGGTCTACAGGCGTTCGTACGGTTAGGAGTGTGGTGGTAACACGAACACCCGTTATTTACACTAGATCTTCCGGCGGTTTCTGTCCACTGCGCACTCCTTCCTCTCTTTAAACGATCTCTCTTACTATAGGGTGACAAATAACTCTGTAGGCGGTTCAGTCGTCTCTTACATCTCCTTCACAAAAGTTCTTGTCGTCTTCTACACATACTCTTCTAGTTCAGCCCACATAAGAGTGGGTTACTCCATTTTTTTTTTTTATACTCTTATTATCTACTACATAAATTCAATATAAGAAATAATAGTATATATATATTAATCTGGAGCCCATAAGCTAATCCAGTTTGTGTTTCACGGAACCGTCTACTCTGTGTTCCACCTACGACAATTATTATTTGGTAAATATAGTATTATTATTATTATTATAGTATTATTATGGTATTATTAATTATATATATTGTAGTATAATAAAGCTCACACAAGAAACTAGCTTTATTATGAAGTGGTTAGTAGTAGAACTAAGGAAGTTACATTACGTACGAGACCCAATGGACATGGTTCAGTAACTATAACTATACACCTTACCAGAATAATATATAGCATAATCAATAACTAAGGAGAAAGGGTAGACTAGTCATATACTTATTG
>MU622307.1:63620-76106 GCA_025399235.1 Backusella circina FSU 941
CAGGTAAAATGAGAGAGAAAGTCCAAAGCTAGCAAGTCTTTTAACTGAAGAAGTATAGGAGACGTGTCTGCCACACCATAGAAATTCAAATCCCGTGTTTTGAATCGACCACCTAAATTCGAGTAGAACACCAAATCATAATAGCCAATATATCGGAAAGGAATTTTTTATCCTCGCATGCTTACTTTGGTTTTAAAAAGAATTAAAAATGTTTCGCATATATTAAAAAAGTACCGTATTTAAATGACAAGGGATTTATGAATAGGCCTATTTTTTTTTTTTTCTTATCTTTTATATATATTAAACGTAAAACAATGCCAGCCGAAAAGAAAAGAGCAAGAGGATTAAAAAGTAGTGCTGCCAACAAGAAGGCCAAAGTAGCAGATGAGGCAGTCGATAACTTTGAGGTGCCCGAAAATGCTCAAACCATTGTTATTGATAAGGTGGTAGAGGAAGGTGATGAGATTGGAGAAGCCAGTGCTCTTTATGAAGAAGCTATTGAAAAAATGGGTAAAACACATATATTTTTATATATTAATGCATACATTTTTAAATGTATATATAATTAGAAACCGACTCTACTGCTGCACTTGCCCTCCTTCGTGGCACAATTCATGAATGTGATCGTATCCTGCGCAACTGGAGCTCAAAAGAGCCTTTACCTGCAGAGTTTTATTATACTTATGGTTCTGCACTCTACGACCTTGGTCGTTTGGAAGAGGACTTTAATCCTTATTTGGATGCTTCAGAAGAGCGTTTGGAGAATGGTTTGAGTCATACCGAAAAGGATAAACATGATGAAACAACAAGTAAATTGCACTTGGCTCTTGCAAAGGTTTGGCTTGCCAAGGTAAATACCCTTTTGCTTTTAGTATCATAGCGCCTACAAAGAAGCGAGAGCATCCTATTCCAACTAAATAACATTTATTTCATTCCAGGCTTCTGATAAAATAGCTGACGGTGATGCTGCCATTCCAGAACTATCTACCAAAGCACTGACCACACTAGAAAAGGCACTAGAGCAACCCGAAATCTCTGCTAAATCACTTGTAGAACTCGCAGACATTGTCCAAAACCATGGTGATCTCTATAACAATCTCGAGTCGCGTGAAAAATTCAGACAATGGTCCGAAAAGGCGTTGCAAAAAGTTTTAGAAAAGGAGCCCGATAATGCAGCCGCACTATCTGAATTAGGTGAGTCCTACCTCTCCCTTGCCAATCATTGGCTTGACCAAATCGAAGAAGAAGAAGGTGGTGGTGATGAATTAAGCTCAGAGGAGAAGAAGGCACACGAGGCCATCCTCTCTAGTAAAAAGTACTTTGAATTGGCAAAGAAGGAACTTGCAAAGGTGAACAAGCTCACGCCAAAGATCCTTTCTGATCTTGCAGAGACTTACTTGAATGAGGCCAACTTGATTTCGCAGGAAGAGGAGCAAGAGAAGCTATATAAGGATGCTGTTGATTCAATCAAGGAAGCAAAGGCTTTGATCGAGGCTAATAAGTCTGATTATACTTTGCCTGAGGGTCTTACTACCTTTTTAGTTGAGTATGAACAGCAATAGGTTGCCATCATATATCATCTGCATTTGAAATAAATAAATAAAAAAAAAAAGTGTATCTTTATTTTATTCATTTTTTTTTTCTTTTAAAAAAAAAGATGACATCCTTGACTAGCATAGTTGGTCATCCAGATAATGGGAGGTGAACTTTTCTATGTAAAATAAAATAGACTATAGCACAAACAATATAAATAAGGAAATCGATCCAACTTGAGAAATATTAAATCATTTTAATTTTTTCGTCTTGTATTTATCTGCTATTTTCATCTTTCGACAAGTATAAGAAAAGCATTTGTAATAAAGTGATCTGTTTGATTGATTCAATATTACATTTTTTAATAAAATAACACATGAAGATGACACTTTATCTGATAAACAAACAAAAAAAATGGGGTTTGAATTATTGTACATTTCTAAAAATATTCAAAAAAAAATTAAGGCATAAAAGAAAAAAAAAAAAAAATCCGGTTGATAGATTTAGGCAAGGCAAATCCCAAAAACCGGCTCTCATCATTACCAGAATGGTCGATTCTTTTTCACAAAAACAGATCTTTGACACATCTATTTTATGCTCACACATAAAATCGACCCATTTTTATTTTTTTTGAAAAAAAACACGAGTCAATTCTTATATTTATTTTTATATTGCTATTGTTATTGTTATTGCATTCATTATATAGCCTATTCCAATGTAGTGTGCATTCAGAGATATATGTTTAAGAATATGAGAAATTTATATTTTAAATTTTATAGTTTTCTTTTCAATTTGCTTTGTCCCACTAAAATAGACTCCGTTTCAACTGGCATACTATATATATATATAAAAAAAAAAAAAGCCTGAGAAACTCACTAACAATAGAGAGATCGTGTATGTGTGGGGTAAAAAAAAAAAGATAGAAAAAAAAAACATGAATACGTTCAATGACCATAACAAACAAAAAGAGTTGAATAAAGTTTTTTAACCCTTTTTTTCGTGAGAATCCCATCACGTAAGTATGTAAGTGCCGTTCTCACAAAAGCATAATTCCTTGTGAAATTAAAGAATCACATGATCATGGTAATAAACTGCAAAAATAATAAAGGTACAGCTTTTCTTGAATTACGTTGTTTGTTTTTCTTTTTTTTACTATCTTTTTTCATATACAAACATACACAGAATGGCCGAGAACAAGCACCTACAGCAAATGTCAACAGACATGACAGAAGCACGTAGCAAAGCTACCTTCAATACCGATGCCATGACAACCTTGCTTCGTGGTGGTCCAGAAGCCGTTGCAAAACTCAACAAGATTAGAGCTATTGCTGAGCAAGAGCCTTTATTCGATAAATCAAAGATACCTTACCAAAGCAGACAAGATGTAATATAATCTTGAATCATGATTATCTATTTGGTATTCATCCTATTCTATTTTAGCAACTCTATCACTCCTTACAAGTTGCTAAGCGTTTGATTGAAATTGTGGAGGAGCAGAATTTGGAAGATGAAGATTTTGGTAGCTTATTCAAATATCTTGAATTGTTCACGCCCGTAAGTTTTATAGATATATAAGTGTGTATCGTTTTTATAGTAATAATAAATCTATTTTTTTATAATAGCTTGCTCTTCATTATTCTGGTAAGAAGTAATAAACAAACGTCTATTTACCTTTACTAACCTGTTATTTACCAAATATGTTAGCTTTCATGCCTGTGGTACAATCTCAGGGAACACCAGAACAGGTTGATAAGTGGTGGACTGCATCAAAAAGACACGCTGTCATTGGCTGTTATGCACAAACTGAATTGAGGTAAAATGGCATTCTCTCTTTCTTTTATAGATACATCTATACTGACTCACTGTGTCTTAGCCATGGTTCCAATGTAATGGGTTTGAATACAGTTGCCGTATTTGATGAAAAGACAGATGAATTCGTTATCAACAGTCCCGATTTAACTGTAAGTACATAAACAAATAAAATGATGATCAACTATTCTAACTTACAATCAATATACACAGGCTGCAAAGTGGTGGATTGGTGGTTTAGGCGTTGCTGCTACACACGCTGTTGTTCAGGCACAATTGATTAGCAAGGGTAAGAATTATGGTCCTCACTTATTCATTGTCCCTATTAGATCACCAGGTAAGCATTACGTAATCAATTTATGCGATGGGATTTTCAGAAAAACTCACCTATTTCTCTCTTTGAATAATGCCAGTCGATCTTAAACCATGCAAGGGTATCAAGGTAGGTGATATTGGACCAAAGGCTTATGGTGGTTTTGCTACCACTGATAATGGATGTAAGTTATATAATTGAGGAGGAAAAAGCGCATCAATAATAACATTTCATTACTCAAAATAGTCGCTTTGTTCGATCATGTCCGTATTCCCCGTGATAACATGTTGATGAAGTTTGCCAAAATGACACCCCAAGGTGAATATATCCCCCCTGTCCACAACAAACTATCCTATGGTAGTATGGTCAAGTTGAGAGTCGATATTGTCAATAACGCCGGCTGGCAATTGGCCAAGGCTGTTACCATCGCCACCCGCTACTGTACCGTTCGCCGTCAATTCCACAACCCAATTAGCTTCAAGAATGATACCACCCGACTCGAGTCCCAGGTCATCTCCTACTCCTCAGTACAGCACCGTCTCATGCCCCTCTTGGCGACCTCCTACGCCTTGATGGTGGCGGGTGAGTCTCTCTTTGCCGATTTCCAGGAGTTGCTCAACCAACTTGAGGTCAATGATGCCAAGATGCTACCCGAGGTGCATGCTACCTCATGTGCCCTCAAGATCTACAGCACACGTCGTGCCACTGACGGTGTTGAGGAGTGCCGCAAGGCCATGGGTGGCCATGGTTATTCCATCTTTAGCGGTGTGTCCGAGATCTTTGCCACCTTTGTCCCCGCCAACACATACGAGGGTGACAACTATGTCCTCTCCCAGCAGGTGGCCCGTTTCCTGCTCAAACAGCTTCAGAATGTGGTCCAAGGAAAGAAGATCACCTCCGGTAGTGCCGATTACCTTGCCTACTTGGCAGAGGGTACCACAGATACCTTTAATTTCACCTCGCATGAACAGATTTTGGATCCTCAGGTTCAGCTCAAATTGTTTGGTATGCGTGCTGCCCGCCTTGTGGCTGACTTGGGTCAGCAACTTCAGGCTGGAAGAGAGTGGTCTGACCTCAACATTGAGTGTTGGACTCTTAGTTTTGCTCATACTGAGTACCTTATTTTGAAACAACTCATTCAGAAGGTCGAGACCTTGAAGAATTCTGAACAAGCTGCTCTTGCACCCGTATTCAAGTCTATCAGTGATTTGGTAAAGTGTATATGAAGGAATGAAGAAAAAAAAAAAAAATAGGCTAACATGATGAATGCATATATGTATATAGTTCTGCTTGTCTACTTTGGGTTATACCAACATGGCTACTTTCCTTTCCACCTCTACCATTAGCCCTTCTGATTTGAGCAGTTTGAATGAACAATACCGCAAATCCATTGCTCAAATTACCGCCAATGCTATTCCTTTGACTGACGGTTTTGGCTTTTCCGATCGTGAATTGAATACTGCCTTGGGTAAGAGCGATGGTCGTGCCTATGAGGCCTTGTGGGAGGCTGTTCAGAAGAATCCTGTTAATAGTGACAGTGCAGAATCCGTTCGTTTATCCGTGAGTATTTTTTTTACCAAAAGAAAATGAGTACTTATACTCTTTTTTTTTATATATATATATAGAACCTTGTCTTGGAGATCTTGCACCGTGGTGATAATTTGAAATACCTTAAGGCTGCTAAAATCTAAAATAATATATATGCTTAACTTATGTAATAAAAAATAGGATCAGTGATCACTTCAAGAGTCAGAAGAAAAAAAAAGGGTTATTTGTTATTGATTCTATCGTAAACATTGAGGTTCAATGTTTTTTTTGTTTTTGTTTTTGTTTTTTGAGTAAATACATGAATAAAAAAAAACAAAACAAAACACAGAGGGTGCTTTATTGAGAAATAGATATGGTATTAAAAGTGGTGTGGAAATAGAGTAATAGTGAATAATAAGAAATAAATAGAAGAAGAAGAAAAGAGCTTATTCCCAACCAAAGTAAAAGCCAATGACCGTTTCACTGATATTTATACCAAACAACGATGCCACAAACAAGATTGCAAACACCCCAATTGGATACAACAACACCTCAGTGCGTGCCAAAAAAGGAAGTGCTATGATATTTCCCTGTTACTTCTCCCCTCAATATTGACATATAAAACACTTACCATTAAAACCAAGAAAAGTACCATGAATATACCACACAATCGATACAAAATAAATGAAATTCCCCACAGCTAGCGATACAATGTTATGACGTGTTATGATTGGAAAGATGAAAAATTGAAGAATGTAAAGCATTAAAAACAGTGGGAAAAACGAGTTGCAGTGTATATCAAATGCATAGGCCCATTCTACTTGCTGATCTCCTGCTTGATTTGTATTGACACGAAGATATCGGTTTGTCAAAAACCTTTGTTTTGGTTATTAAAAAAAAAACACTCTCGTTCTTATATATATATACTCACCATGTACATGTTGCTACAATTGAACCCACCAATACAAAGTCCACAATCACCATAAATAACATTGCTCTTAAAATACCTACTACACCAAGACCAAATGCTAACCCCCATGCGATGGCCGATACTTTTTTTTTTTCATTCATAAACGGGTCAATGTTTTTCCTCCTTCCTTTTTGTCTATTTTAAAAACTTACTACATAATAACGAGGCTAATAATACTAAAAATGCAGGATCATCTCTTGCCCATTGATTTTTTGTCTCTGAGAAAAAAAAAAGCACACATTAATATATTGATATATTTATATATAAAAGTCACCTCTTTCTCTTTCTCTCTCTCTCTCTCTCTTACAGCTTACGTTTGTGATAATATATATTTCTATAACTGTTTTGGTTCTTAGTACAGCAAAATAAAAATAAAAAACGATATAAAATAGTCTTACACTCTTCTCGGTGCAATCAATAAATACAACATTTGCCAAAGTGCAAACTAATTTTGAATCCGCTTTAGATGATGAGCTTGTATGTGTGTGTGTTTTTTTTCATTATACCTCAAAGTCCATTTGTCTGAATTTCGAAAGTCTTTTCAACAAGACTGGGACTGAAGAACCTCTTCTTACACGACGTGTATTTGCTTTACTGGTTGGTAATATATCCATTATTGGAGGTATTTATATATATAGAAAGTATGAAAAAAAGTGAGAGAGATAGAAAAAAAAAAAAATAATGTTTGTTTGCCCTGAAAAAAAGATAAAGGCTGGGCTTATAATTGAACAATTCCTAAATAGGGTAATCTTAAACAGCCAGCCAATTTATCAAGCGGAATAAAAAGAGTAGGGTGATGCTACTTTACACTGTGTCTTTATCTCGCCTTGAAATATATCTTGAATTCAGACAATAACGGATGAAGATGGGTTTTTTACTTTTATAGACAGCTTTTCTCTACTTCTTGATGCATTGGCGAGCAGTCACAATGCTAGAGTCAATATCTTAATACTCTTATGTGACATTGGATTGGATTCGTATGATATCAAGTGGTATTTATACAAGTTAAATAACATTTCTATAGTTGTTATATGCTGAGACATTCCAATAGGAATGGTTTAATAAAGACTAGTATTTGAAAAGAAAGTGATAAAATGGTTACGTGTGAAAGGATGAGTACTTTTTTTTTTTTTTAAAAAAAAAATATATCACTTCTTTTAATTGTTGTATATATATATACCAAAGTATTTTCCCTTTTTATTTTTTGTCTCTCTTTTTCTCTTTACCCTTTACTGTGATCAACTTATATTTGATATCATGGATACTTCACACGTTTCTGCTGAAAACCCTCAAACCATCACCCTTAGTACAAAGGCCAAGAGACGTATGCGCACTACCCGTGAAGAGACTGAGATTCTTGAACGATTCTTTGCAGATAATACCAACCCAAGCAATGAACAAAAGATAAAAATCGCAAGCATTGTTCAAATGGGACCAAAAAATGTTCATTTTTGGTATGACAACTTGTATTTACTTATCTAACAAAATAAATAAATAAATATACAATCAAATAGGTTTCAAAATCGACGCGCAAAGGATAACCAGAAGAGAAAGATGATCAAAGAGAACAGTAGACGCTTGAAGGAGAGTTGCTCTTTTGGTTTTCATGACCACTCTCAAGGACATGTCTATTATGAAGAAAATCGTTTGCATTTCAAAGAAAGTAAGCATATAACATTTACCAAATATACATTTGACAGCATTTATTTTTATTTTGTAAAAAAAAAAAGGTTATGAAAGACTTCTCTCTCAGCAGAAACAGTTGGAGACCTTGAAAAGAACACGATATCAAAAGGCAGCAAATCAACTTCCACCCATTTCTACACTCTTTAGCCAAAAGAAGGCTCAAAAGGATGGAGTCGGTCTTGATATTCCATTTGTATTTCATCATTCAATTTATGGTCTTGAGGCTACTGCAGAGCAATGGTGTCGTGCAACCAAGAACAGAGTATAAAATGGGTGATGGACTACCCTTTTTTTATATTCCACAAAGACATGTCTTTTCATTATTACATGTGTAGTTTATTGCTAACATTAAAATAAAAACTACTTTGATTCTTCTAAAGACCTTTTAGAATAAGTTTCAAAAGTGAAAGCGCCTCTAGTGCAAATGAGAAAGTATAAATCACAGTTTGAAATAAAAGATTTATTTATCAGTTGAATGTGTAGAATATGTTGAACTGTACTTCTTTATTACAAATTAAATAGAATGTATAATGATGGGTAATATGAGAGAGATATGGTCTGTATGTATATAACAGAAATTGATGAATAGTCTATTGTTGTAAACCATTTTGGAAAATGTTGTTTGAATTAAGATAACGGCACATGTCGTACACAAGTGCATACCATGGTTGGGGGTAAGTAAAGTACACTGATAGATTGATGTCATTCATCTCCCTGGGCGCAATATGACTTTGACGTAAAAGAGGAGAGATGGCAGGATCTACTCTATGGAGTCTCATGAATGACATACTCTCGATGGCAAGGATACATGATTCAAACATGGATTTGGCCTCATCTCGGATGATGTGGTTGGATGAAGAGGATAGTGTAATAAGTACATCAGCGATATGGAATAAGTATCGCTTCATAGCGAGACTATATCGACCTATCATAAATAGAGTATGAATATACATGTAAAACCCTATTCATTCTTTACTTACACGTTGAATCCAAATCCAAATGATTGGCTCTCACAAAGCTACACATAACCATTCGGCAACAATACAACGATCTCTCCAATGTTAAATTCTCAACAATGGATAATACCGTATTATCTGCAACAGACTTTGGTTGCAGCATCTGTGAAAAGGCACCCAGGATGTAGATCAAGAAATTAACAAAACTAATCAACACGACGCCATCTGTGGTTTCATTGATATTCTTAATACACTGCTCTGAATCTAGCCAATGATCACAGATCCGATATCTCTTTGGTAAACTACTCCACCATTCATTGATGACCTCATCCAATCGTAGAATCACCTCCAATGGCAATGTACAAACATGACCCAAAATCACATCTCGAGTACGAGACTATCATGAAAAGTCAGATAAAGGACTTACCCCTCCTTATTTCAACTCTATTATGTTACCTTTAATTTTGACATGATGGAGTAGTTACACAGCTTCACCAACCAATTCTGAGCACCAACATAATCTATAAGTTCAGCAGGTTCATCCGGCATGGATATCCAACTCAACCACGTTCCCTGCTGCATGATCAATTGACTCTCCTTCTCCATCCCCATCGATCTCTGATATGTCACCAGTGACGATATGCTTCTACTATAAAGTGCACACTCTATCGATACATTTTCCCTCTTTTGATGCTCTCTCTTGTACCACGGTAATAAATCCACTGTGATTTGATGACTGATGGTCAATAGCTTCTTGCATTCACTGCTCAATAGTAATGTATGGAGGTAATAGACAAGGAGATTGATGCTGACCATATTTTCTATCCGCTTTTCTTCAAGATCAAACTGTTCCATCAGTTTGTTCTTTGCTAAACCTATAAAGTATTTGCCAATGTTGGAGAGATCACCGAAGCGGGAGAGTGTGTGTGAACAGGGTGCGCCACAGACGTAGCAGCAGATGGCCAGACATACCAGCGAGTCAAGCGGGTTCGTTAACTGTTTGTAAAAACGTAGGAAGGAGGGTTGGTGAATCAATGGATGGAATGTATTGTGGCATTGGAAATAGATATCTAAAAGTTGGTCAATCATGGATCGAGTATCGAAAATGAAGGATGTGGGCAATGTGATGAGCGACGACAGTGTGTTGTGGTTGTTGTTGCCAGTTGTTGTTGTTGGACGGAGACATTTCACCAACAATTTGGATGCAAAAGCGCGAAGACACATGTTTTTTCCGGGACTAAATTGAACAACGAGTCCCTCATCAGTGGCTATTTGAAAGGGTGAGAGATATTGAATGGGTGGGCATTGTAGTAATAGATCACTGATGTTTTTGATGCCTGTTTCGATACGTAAGGCTCCATTCTGTATCGTCAATGTCCAGTCACCTGTCATAATGGGTTGGTTTTGATAGTGGACTATACGATATTCACTACTTTGGTCATTACTACTGGTCTGGTCGACTTGTTTAAGTAGTTTGAGTTGCTGTTCCAGATCAGCAATGGTGGAATTCAAGTCGTTGATCTGTTGAATAACCGTTTTTGCATTTTCACTATTGGAGAGAGAGGTGTCTATATCCTCATTTGTAACGCAGGTTCTTTCCAATCGTCTACATCGAGAACAGCTTTCTGTTGTTGAGTCACGAATACATTTACGCCTATGTTTACGGCATTCTGTCGTTGAATAAAAAAAAAGAAAATGGTTAACTCTATCTATTGGAAAGAAGAGGGCTAATAAGACTATATTTGTATTCGTACCAGCACAAGGTGTGTTTCTATGTACCATTGTTTATGTTTATATGTAGAAAAAGTATTATTATTGGCATGAATAAAGTGAGGTACCAAGATCTTTTTTTAAAAAAAAAAAAAACTGAGATAATGGTAGAATCTCGAGATGGGATTGGCTAAAGTAAAACAGTGCTTTGCACTGCAGAATGACGTCAGTTCCTGCGTTTGTGCTGTTGTGTGTTCTATTTTTTGATTTCCTTTTGGATTCCTTTCATTTTTCTATTAAATGGATCAACTCCCGGCTGAAATCTTGGCCCAGATATTCCTTCAACTTCATCATGACCAAAAATCCAAATGTATGAGAGTATGTCGACGTTGGCAACATATTATCGAGCCATCCTACCTATTTCATACAATGAGAGTCTCAACTGATATGAGTATGCTGAAACTATTAGTGTCAGCCAACTCTGAACCCGAGATGGGAGCTCAAGTGGAGCGATTAGTATGTAATTACTTTCTCCAAGAGAGACATTACTTGAACATGTTGCCACACCTCTTCCCACACCTGCGAGTTGCTTGCTTTCTGGATTATAGACCTGAGTGCGATTTGAAAATAAAAAAGAATCATCCCTGGACCCAACGCCTTGAAATCCTTGTGGAAAAGGATTCAGACGAGATGACAAAGCAGCTGCTGGGCTCTGGAAAATGTCCCCGATTGAAAAAATTGATGATAAAATCTCCTTACACTGGCGATTCCATCGACAGTTTAGCCGTGATCAACCGGCTGTTAATCAACGCACCAGCACTGAATACACTGACAATAAGTGGCTATTCCTTTACGCTCAATGATCTTGATATATTAAGTGCAGTTTTACCGCATCTCACATCCATTTCTCTCATTGATTGTACACTACTACCTGATAGCAAACATGCTTCTGTGCTGATCGAACCTGCAACCTCAGTTGCCTCACTTTCGTTTGATAAAATAGAAATAGATGTACGTTCGCTGGAAATAGAGGCAGAGCTTCTGATGTATATTAGTAAAAAATACCCCAACCTGTCAACAATAACGTATGCCAATAAGACGCATTATTATCACATGCCAACCGAAGCGAATAATCGCTACAGGACTGCATGGTTGGCCCTCTTTATAGCATTGAAATCTCAGTTGAGAACATTAAAGTTTCAAAGAATGGCAGTCGGCTTGAATGTGTGTGGACTATTAGATATAGCTGGCTGTCAGGTACAAAGGCTACACTTGCATTCAAAGCGTTTATATCCACTTTACGAGAATCTATTGGCATCAAATCAAACACGTTTTATTCGCAATCTAACAATAGAAGTACAAGAATTCAATACAAGTGGATACCAATGGCTTAGGGAGTTACATCTACTCAAAAAGTTGAAATGGATCATTCAAGTATATCCTCACAACCCATTTACATTGAATGAACTTGTAAAGTTACTCCCAGACGCATTAGAGGCACTTTCATTGAAATCAATGACGACACAGAGCCATGTCTTTGACTTTAAAGCATCAGCAACCACCCGCTCGCTCTCATTACTAAAAAGTGTGTCATTGTGCAACATTGCCATTACAAAGGAAATCGAGAGCTTTTTGGTCAATGTGACTCCAAGGCTGCACCGTTTGAAATTATACCAATGTAATGTGAACATACCGTCTCTTTCATTTCCTAACACCAGGTTTACTCTTCTTAAAATTGCACATGACTTTCAGTCAATGTACCAGAATGTCATCTTGACTACAGCTATCAACAATGAAACACGTCGTTATACAGCAAAGTGTTGGTCAACGATGGAGAATCAATTCAAATATTTGTTTGGGGCACATGACACGCCAATGTATCCTAGTGTAGAGTGCTCCCCCAATGTTGATTTTGATTTTAAACCTTATATTCGGATTGATGCTTGGTAAGGTTTTGATCTTAAACTATTTTTGTTTTTGGG
>MU622307.1:76156-121117 GCA_025399235.1 Backusella circina FSU 941
TATTCGGATTAGATGCTATTCAGTTCATGATTTCATCATTATTGATCATTGTTAGTATTATTCTGTTCATGGAACCCTTATCTATAAAATATGTTGGAACAAAAAAGGTGTTTTTTTTTACCTAGCACCAATGGTCTGAGAGCAGATTTGCTATACTTCATGCAACAAAAAAATTAAAATGACATGACCATATTTGTTACATGGTCCAGACTATATTTGCAATGAAGAGAGAGGTAGTCTGGACTATGAGCGCATCGTCGTCTGATAAACCTGCTTAATTGTAATTATATATATACAAATAATAATAAAAAGCCTTCTTTACTTTAACCAGTTAATAGACTAGAGTAGAATACATATTTTATAATGCTGATGAACTATCATTAACTTGCACTTATATTGTAAGCAGAGCCCAATAAACACATTGACAGGTATAGTACCTGGAGTATTTCGTATCCTTTGAATTGACATGCCTCTTGTTTGAGATTATAAAAACCTTTTTTTTTTTCGCCATGTGTGATGTATAGCAAACTTGTTCTCAGACTATTGATGCCAGGTGATTTTCCACACACAGCCTCACACATGCTGTTTGGCTGTCACATAGCTGTTAATTTTCAAAAATAAATAAATAAATAAATGTGTAGTCGCCTATAGATATAATATAAATTGTGCATGAATAGAAAGACATCAATATACAGATTTTATTTTGTAATAACACTTTCATATTCGTCTATTATATGTTTTGTACTTCTCTAGAAAATATTTATGCCGATGTTAATAACATGTATATTATTGAAAATATAAAAGAGATGGAAGGGCCTATTTCATCTTTATTTACCAATTTGCTACAAGGATTCGAGAAAAGAATGTTGGATAAAAACATACCTTAACTTACTACAATAAGCCTCTTTGATGAGAAAAATGTGTCGTCATAATAACAGATATCCAATCAGCACAGTTGAAGTAACTTTTGTATAAAATCCATTGACATCAGATTTTCTAAAAAAACACCTTTCTCACCTACTCTTTTTTACAAAGAAAAAAAAAAAAAGATAAGTTTTTCAAACTATTATGCTATTAGAAATCACAGACTTAATCTATTTTTAGTACTTCACAAGTAATCCGCTCCATGATATCCTTCGCTTGGTGTAAGCGTTGTAAGAAAGGTAAAAGAAACCAAAGTTATATCGAACTGTTTGTAGTTTATCGAAATTTACTCAGTCATTGTGATACTATAGCCTTCTCTTTGTTAACTATTACACTAAGGATATACAGAATTAGCCTATGCTATATTGGATATGGGTTGCATGCATGCGCGTTGCATGTACGATATAGACTCTATAGGATATGCCGATTTTTATAGTAAACGTTGATATTGACTCGCATACGTACGCTATGAGGTACTATCGCGTGGCCGTGGGGCTAGCACCTGTATTGATCGTAACAATAAATAAACGTTTCTATGTATATTTTGATTCCTTGAATCCTTGAGTCCTTGAGTCCTTGAATCCTTGAATCCTTGAATCCTTGAGCCCTCTTCATGCTTGAGTCTTGTGAGTCCTATGAGTCGTTCAACGAATGGAGATAGTTACTATTATGACAAGCCTCTTCATGCTATTGGCCGTACAAAATCATACGATGGTTCAACGAATGGAAATATTTACTATTATGACAAGCCTCTTCCAATCATAATGCATTTGACTCCCAAATAAAACAAGTGATCGTCCTAAGCAAACTTGGTGCAGAAAAAAAAAAAAAAAACTAAAAGACTAATAAATACTCTTCATACTATGTGGTAATGATGGATTTACATTGTAATTTATTTTAAAATGCATATACATAACTGTTCACGTGATCGTTAGACAAAAGTCTCAATTATTCTGAGATAGTATAATGTTATTATGCATTAAATTCATAATAAGTTACGTTTTAGACGTTTCTGTTTTCAATAGACTGTCATTGATGATATTTTGTATAATTATAAAAACAAACTATTATAAATAAAACCATTTCTAAAAGTCGTGCGAATTCAAAAAAAAAAAAATTACTTTGATTTCATAGTTGTTTTTTGTTGTTGTTGGTCCTCGTCATTCTCTCGCACGCCTTGTTGGCGGCTTCGTGCCATTCTCGCCCTGTTAATCCTGCGCTTGTTTCTATTGTAGTATTGACGCCACTGCCTGCGTCGATTTTCACTTGCAGGCTGTGAAGGCTGTGAAGGATGTCCTGTAAGCTGTGGAGGACGCACTGTAGGCTGTGCTGAACATATTCTAGGCTGTGGAGGATATCGCCTCTGTTTTCTTCACACAAATTATTTATATCTGTAGCTTTCCAAAAGATTTAAACTGCATCTTACAAACAAAATGTAGATCAGCAGAGGAAAGTAGGTATATGAAACCAAGTCTACTCGCATAGTCATCATTCCAAGTACTAAGTTTAGAAATTTTTTAATCAATCAATTTACTAAGATATCTTCTTTATTGATATCTACATAGTACATAGTATAAGTATTCTTGTATTAAACAACTAAACAGTTAATAGAGACTAAGACGAACATATTGGGACATTTTGGTTGTTAATTTTATTATATATATAATGTAATGTATTATATAATCGGATCTTTTAGGGGATGGCCCTAAGATTTGGGATTTTAAAACCTTAAAAAAAAAATGAATAAATAAATAAATACTGTTGTTACTGTTATTAATAAATAAAGATGATTCTCCCTTTGTATAATTTATACACATTCTTCCCAGCTATTGCTGTTTATTATTTAGTGCATTACTATTTTACCAACGACAATGAGAGAGAGACTTGGGCGATGTCATATTATTTCTGGGCTGTCGTTGGAAAGCGCCAATCTATTATGGGTCGACATCACTCTTTTCCGATTTAAGAGTATTGTTCGAAATAGCTTAACCCCATTTTATTTTACTTTTTTTGTGATTATGTATTTGCTCTAACTATATGTATTCCACTGTACATTTCTGTCCTTTCAGATTCCAATTAGAATACGTATTCAAGTCAAACATTCAGGTGCTATATATTATTATGAAAAGATCCTCATATCAATTACTAGTTAGTTAAACTTTTACCCATATCTCTTGGTGTCACTTTTCTTTTTATAGAAAGGATATTTTTATATGTGTATGCACTGGCTTAACTTGACACTTGGTATAATATTCATTTAAATGCTTGTTTCATTCTTTTCACCACTTTTCATATTTACGACTTGGAAAGATACACAATTTTTCTGGTAACATAAACATTTGTATATGCCCGGTATTTCACAATGTTGATTACAAATAGCTGGATACAAATATGCGTATCAATGTATGACAATTGCTGAGAAGTAGAACTGACCTTTCTTTTTTTCTGTAAGATGGTTGAGCAGATCGTTCTAAAGATTGTTTTTAAATCGTTCCATTTTTTAATGTGCGCTTGTATAACATCATATTGTATGAGTACCCTTTGAGCTATTTAATGAGCACGTTTGAACAATGTTTTTCATCTTTTACCTTGCTATAATTTTATAAAACAAGTATTTATAAAGATATGAATTATTAAAGCTATTGGCATTAAGAAAATCAAGCTACTTTTATGCTTAATGCAAATGATTTCAAGTAAATTGGAGTTTAAACTCCCCTCTTTTGAGTGATCAAACACGCTCCACTACGATCATAGATGATATATGAATCAGCAAAATGATATACGTGATTAACTATGCATCAAATCATTTCAAGATAATGCCACCTTTTAATAAATAATATGCAAGCGCTGAATGGGCATAAAACTGATTCTTTATCAGATGTTCAGTGATTTCATTTATGGTTGATATTTATATCAGATTAAAAAAAGAACAAACCATCCAACGTGACACAGAACTATAACGAAATAACACCGTTTGTTTACCTTTAAAATGGATTAATAATCTTGATGAGCCATCTTACTTTATAAATACAAAGACTTGATCAGAAAGATTTTGATAACGCACATTTTAAAATGCTTTTTCAGAAAATAGTAAATCATTTGATTTGGTGATAGATTTCCTGATCCAAGTTTTAGGGTTTTTTTTTTTTAAAAAAAAAAAAAAAATCTAATCAGATTGTTTTTCATTGTTGTACTTTAACCATTTGTACCTGTTGTGACTAAAAATCATCATTTATCAGATTAATGAGGAGATCCGCCTCCCCCAATCACACATGATCAATATAGTTTTGTTCAACAACCCTTTTGTTTTTATTTATAGTCGTACCGTTGAAGAGCTCTCCCAGTTTTGATATTGTTTTGCTAAATTGTTGATAATCTATGCAGAATTCCTTTTTCTTTCATCTATATTTATATGAATTCTATTACTAGCTCACTTTAATAAAAATATGGGTCACTCTTATTATCCTATGCCATTTTTTTGGGCCCTAACAATGCATGATAGGATAAAATATACATACTCTATCAGCTGCCGGTCTCTTTTCACTTCTCATAATACGCCCTTCAATCCAATGCCCATCCATCACGTGATGTTAACTTCTCATTAAGGGAAAAATAAGAATTGGTATGAATACAAAACAGTTTAATATTGCCCCAAAACGTGTAATAACCATAAGTGTAAACACTAAAAAAAGAAAACTTAGTAAATTATTACATCATATCTGACTGACTCACAATTTTTTAAGGTTGATTTATTTTATTCATGCTTTATGAATTCATTTCTAAAGAAAAAAAAATAAACAAAAAAAGAAGAGCAGACGAAAGGCAAAAGAAGCCCGGAATTCTTAGTGTTCCACTTGTTTGATGTTGTGCAACATATGAAACTTATCAGATCCATTTAAACGACACGTTAGAGCCTTTGTAAAATGGGAAAAAAAAAAACTTGAAGAAATGTAACAGAATCACGCGGAAAAGAAATCAGATAAGCGCCGATGGTTAATTGTTTATTTATTTATTTATTTTTTAAAATAATTATAAACAGCGATACTTGTATTTGTTCGTTTCTTTTCCTCTTTCTTAAAGGTTTCATCTTACATTTTCTCTCTTTTTTTCTTTAAAAATTATAATTATAATGTCATCGCTTTTAAAATCACTAGGCAATTTTATAAATTCAAGCGTAGACTCCTTTAGTACAACAAACTCAGCAGATACACCAAAAGCTGATACTAATAATGAACATGGAGAAGTTGAAATCGACCAAATACCACCAAGTAACTTATTATTAGAAGAAAAGGACTGCAGTTCCTGCACAGATCCTTGTGACGACCATAAAAGCTTTCCTACCTACTTGGAGCTCGATCGTGAATCACCATTACTAGGCTCCATGTCACCCTATGGTCGCCACTTTATGATTGCAACAGCCATGTGCGACTGGCCTGCACGAATTGAAGAGGACTATGGCTCTCTAGCCGCAAACTTGCACGAACTTGTAAAGGAAAACCCAATGGAATGGCGTACCTTTATCACCAACACATCCATGATATCCACACATGCCACAACTTACCACTGCTCTATGGACATTGTGGTTCTACCAGACAATATTATCATTGGTAACGTCGGACCAGAGGATGCACAACTTGTATATGATATTTTTGTTAGAGCACCTTTGCCGAAAAAGGAGACAAACAGTGTAGACTATTTTAAAACACTTGACTTGAAAGAATTGGGCGTTTACCCCAATCCATATGACTCAATGATATTGATTTGCTCACACAGAAAAAGAGACAAGCGTTGTGGTGTTACAGCACCTATTCTAAGCAGAGAGTTTGACCACGTGTTACGTGAGCTGGATATACATGATGGTGATGGCGGAACAACTGTGTTGATGGTGAGCCATGTTGGAGGTAAAGTAGTGTAAAATAGCCCTCGTTTATATCATGTTTTATCAGTTGTTAATGTGGCTTATTGTAGGACATAAATTCGCGGGTAATGTGATCTGCTATGTAAACAAGGGGTTAACAGGCATTTGGTATGGACGTGTAGATCCGTGTGATTGTCGTCCAATTGTAGAAGAAACGATAATAAAAAAGAAGGTGATCAAGGAATTATACCGTGGATCAATGAATCATAGTTTTGGAAGCGATAAATGTAATAGAATCAAGTGGTGAAGGCAGCAGCAAACTTATAAATAATAACATTGTAAAAGTAATAAAGATTAGTTTAATTGGAATTTAAAAAGCGAGAAAACGTGTTTTTTATTATGTTTATTATTGGTATTCTTGAAAAGATTGAATTTTACAAAATCATGTATTCATTAACTATCTATGGACATTTTGAAAAGGGTAAAAGAAAAAAGGAAATAAATTAAATTGGAGTACAAATGGATTTACTCGGCTTCCAAGGGTACAGTGTAATTGCCAGAGTATTCGTAGTTGTAATTGTAATCACCACTGGCAAAAGGCATTTGCCAGCCAACCTCTTGAGCATTGACAATGAACCAGAGACGTAACAAGTGACGGGCCTGATCGGGCTTATCAGTGTAGGCAGTGCGGGCGTGCAGGATCTGATAATTTTGAACGAGCTGAATATCACCAACTTTGAGTTTCATATTCAGGCACTCACGTTCACAGAGTTCTTGAATGTAACGCATGGCTTCAAACTTCTCTTCTTCAACGGTAACTTCCGGGAAGCGAGTAACAGTTTCAAAGAAATGAGGTCCCCAGAAAGTAAATAATCTTTCCTTAAAGTAAGTCAAAGGTGATGCAGGAATGTATTCAGGCTCACCAGCACCGTGTTCACCCTTTCTGTCCCATAACCAAGGTTCCTTCAAAAGCTCAATGATATCAGGACGTAATTCCTTCAAGCGGTTGTAGACAGTATGTGAAGAAATAACAGAACTCAAACCTCCTTCGTAACCTTCATTCAAACAAAGTAAAGCGACAACATCAGCACCGTCAACGTGGAATGGTTGGGCCTTCTTGGTAGCATAGATTCTGGTGATTGGATTTTCAGCATCATACAAACTCTTGGTAACAGATCCATAAGTCAAATCCTTGACATGACCCAAAACGTGTCCTTTGGAGTTTTGGGGCTTGCGGATACCAATGTAGGAACCAATGCCCATAAAAACAATAGCCTGATCCTCACGCTCATAGTCGAGAATAGGGAATCCTCTCAAGAGTCCAAAACCTAATCCATCAAAGAGATTCTTGCGTTCTTTGGCAATAACATCTTTAAAAGTAGTCAAAGGGAATGTTTCAGTGGAAATTTGGAGCAAAGGTAGATTAAGCTTCTTAAAGTGCTGGAGAGCTTGGTGAATATCTTTGATATCGTCTTCAGTAAGATAGTAGATCCACTTTTCAGGCTGATCTTCCAATGTCTTGCCATCCCATACTGAGGGACCTTCAATTTGTTCAGGGAAGTCAGTCTTAACAGTGTTATCACCAGAAAGTGAAAATCCGCGCCAATTAGATTCGGTCTTGATAGGTTGTTGTTGTACGGCAGCCATTTTTTTTTATATATATTAAATAAGATGATATTATTATCTGAATAAGTTGATAAGAAAAAAAAAAGAAGAAAAACCACCCTCATATATATACGATGATGGATTTTCTCATGGGCTCTAATTCCGAGTGGTGGAGAAGGCAAATGTATGGTGGTCAATTTGCCTGTATTGCGTGATTCTACCAAAAAAATAAAAATTACGGGGTTAAAACGTTGGATTGCGCAATCCAAAACAGAAAAAATCTATGGCACTGTCGCCATCAGTGAAATAAGTTTCTGATCAAATTGCGTCTTTCACACGCCTTCATTAGTACTCTACTATGCAATGAGGAAAGAAATGTCGTGATTTTTAACTTTTGATGCTTTTAGAGTTAAATACACGATTCTTGATATATCAAATGGAATAATCATCGTTCCCATCATTAAAGTAACTAATTTTTATTTTTAAAACATATCTCACGCATTGTAAATATATGCAGAATAATCAACTTGCATAAAATAACTAGGAAACCTTTACAGAAATAGCATATTAACCAAGGGTTTATATTTACCCAGACTTTTTATATCAATAAAAAGATGTGGAGAACCTCGGAATATTGTACGACTCATCCTTGAGTAATTTCTTATTTGATAAGAGTATGAGTTGTGTAACCTATGTTACGTTTTATGTGTCTATTCTAAACCTCATAGTCGGATTTGACCTTACATCAAATCAAATCAGACCGAGTTGATGCAATTAAGCTGTTGTAAGAAATCAATTAATTTAGATAAGACTTTCGACTTGATAAAATCCTGGGGTTAAAACCCAGATATCTGGATCCTGGTAGAATACTCCACTTGTCAAGTTTAACGTTTTGTAATTGATTCCAACGTTTACGAGGTTCAAAGATGCCTCTTATATATATATATATCTATATATATATATGACATCAAACCTTATTGTTACAAATGTTGCAGGAGATCATAGTAACTAAGACATATTTATTTCTCATATTAAAAGTTACAATTAAAACACACAAAAGTTTTAGCATTCAAATGGTTCCGCACAATATCGTACCACTTGTTTTATTATATTTAATAGTGTGACAAAAATGTCAAGATTGAAAAGGATCAAAACTATTTACAATTCCAAAGAAAGTCTGGCCATATCATACACACCTTGTCTAGACTTGTTGCCACCAATAAAACCACCAGCATGGACAAAAATACAATTGTCAACACCAGAAATGCGGCTCAATTCATCATCACGGAAACCTCTCCAAGTCTCAGGTAAGCTCTTTCTGTTCTCAAAACCTTCGGGGCGAACAGGGACACATTGGATGCGCCAGTTACCATCGGGGCTTGATTCAGGATAAAGTACGTACAAGATTGACTTATCGTCAACAAGGTTACGTTCCTTTTCAAGCTCCATCAAGTGTTCCTTCCAGGGGCAGGCACGTTCAACAGCAATAACGCGACCTGAAGCGTTGACATCAAAGCGCTTCTCAAGGGCATCAACAACAAGGGAACGAGCGGGTAACCAAGCATTGTGAAGACCTTGAACAAAGTCATTGAGCTCAGCACCAGCCATATCGGAGGCCTGAACGAAACGAGCATCGATCTCGGGATCAGTCAAGTTCTCGTTCCAGTTGGGGTTCTTCTTTGCAACTCTTGAGGGGAGGCTGGTTGGGCTCTCCTTGAAAAGAGGGGTGATGTTGTTGGGATAGGCGCTGATACCGTTATCATTAGCATCCAAGGATTCAATGAAACCCTTTAAGCCAATTAGTACATTTTATTAGATTAAAAATAGACAAAAAAGAGCTTACCTTGTAGGTTCTTGCAAAGATGATATCAACTTCATTGTCAATTTCAGATTTACCAAGAAGGTTCATAATAACTTCCTTACCAAAATGCCTGAAAAAAAAACCACACAACCCAATTAATCACACCACCTCTTATCTCACTCCTCTTTTCTTTTACTTACTTGTAAACCAAACCAGCAGAACTCAACTTTGTTTGATATTCATCAGAGAATGTCTCTGTAAATCCACGCTAATATATATTTTATATCAGTTGACTGGGACACGTAAATTCAAATGAAGATTATTTTATACCTGGTGGTGATCATATCTGTGCTTTGCAGGATCATAAACACCTCCAACATCGACAACAATGTCACATTCTTCCAACTTTGCAGGATCGCGAGTACGAACCAAATTGGCACCTTGAAACTCCTTGGTATGCTTCAACATGGAAACTGCTAAAGCTTCATCGCTATGTATTTTAGTGTTAGATCCTTACATAAGTCATTCCCACTCCATTTCATACCAGTGAAAGTGACCACTATGTGTACCGATTGTCTATAAAAATAGGGTAAGAATACGTGTATTCATATTTCGGCTATAGTATAAAGTACCTTGACCATATTAATGTAAGTGGAGAAAGAGGTTTTTGCGTGTTTTATTAAACCAAGCATATTTTACAAAAGAGCAAAAAAAAAAAAAAAAAAAAAAAAAAAAAAAAAAAAAAAAAAAAAAAAAAAAAAAACAGTCACCACACCACAGCATCGTAAAATGAGTTTTAAAATATTTCTTAATCAATGCCACTGCAGTTACAGCTATGCCTTTCAACGCTAACCTACTTTTTATGGATATATTTATTGTATTGGTATAACTACTCTATCGAGAAATCCAATAACCACAAATATCATCCTTCTCAAGTAATGATTTATTCTCTACAGATGGACGAAGGATAGGAACTGCGATACGTATAAGGCGTGTTTTATATATTTGTAAAGCGTAAGTGTATAATCAGGATATCATTTTAATTACATAAGCATCGAGAAAACATGATCAAATAGAAATCTATTGAACTTGGCTTTATATAAGACAAATTAAGAAAAGCTGAAAAAAAAAAAGTAATTTGGGTACTTGTAAAAGTAGCATAAGTTATGCATGCATAATTTAAAAAAATAAGTTTACAAAGCGCGTGCTCCAACTATCTGACGTGTGTGTGCTCAAGAAAAATCGTATATTAATGCCGCACAAAAGGTCAAAAAAACTAGACCTCACTCTTTAATACGAAAAGCTCGTGAGCTGGGTAAAAGTTTTTTTTTTCACATTTGATCACAAAAATATTTTCTATCAAAGAACCATTCCGAGCACACAGGATTTGTCCTTATTGATAATCTTTACTATTTAAAACTTTTTACATCTCTTTTTGATGAAATTGTTTTTCTTGTGCAATTATGCAATAAAGAAATATTTATAGTATCCGCGCATATAATAATATGATGAATAGATCTATACCTTATAGGACTTCAGATGCAATGAACGAATTATACACACACATTCAACAGAAAAATGGTCAATATATATATATATATATATATATATGACTTACAAAGTATTAAACAGCAATGAAAAATATCCAGCTTTGTTACTAATGCTGGAGAACAATAACATAATTATTCATCAAGACTGGGTCATTTTTATATACACCATTTCCGGAATTAGATTGCACAAATGTAAATAACCTTTGCTGATAAAATTCTTAGACTGCACACTAACCAAACACGCTTTACTCGCATCAAAAATAAAGATTGCATAATCCCTTCATTTGTTATTGCACTAGTAAAAAAAAACAATAGAACAAAAATGGGTTACACGTTACACGCGTGTGAGAATGAAAAGGCTACTCTTTCATTTTTTGTATACGACTTTATTAGTCCCACTATTTATCTTTAACAGTAGCGATATTAACCCGTTATATGATTTATATCATATGTTTGTTCTGTACATAAAGAAAAAAGACCTAAGACTGGATAAATACAATCTGCTCGTTGGGGATATCATATATTAATGATTATTTATTAAAAAAGGTCAGAGTAGCTCATGATTCTGGAATTACAGACTTTCTTCTTTTGGAGTCTTTGGACGGAGAAAGTATCACTTTCACATGGTCCACATTATTTCTAGGCGGAGTCATACAATTGTCAACAATATCATTGCTTACTTCCACAAACTTATACTTTTCGTCTGCTTTTAATAGTTCGAGATACACGTTTTTGCCATTATCAACTGTTTATTTTTTCCAGTTGTAAAGATCAATCAAGGAAGAACGGAATTGATCCAATTGTACGAGGTTTTTTGGAATAGAAAATGAACTAAATTTGTATACAACAAAACATCCATCAGAATTAAATAACTGGGCTATATATGCTTATCTTCCAGCAAAATCGAAATAGGTACTGTAGGTGTTTGTGTTGCCCAGAAGGAGATTAATGTCATTCATAATACATGCGTTGATGTGGATATTTTTACTCTGTTGGCGGATCAGTAAATCATTTGACACACCTGTCTTTTTGAACTCGTTTGAACAAAGGTCGTATTGTTCTTCATTTTCTTTACTTTTTACTACTAAATCAATTCTACGGTCGTATTCAGATTCATCTTCCATAATTATCTTCATCCTTTTAGTTGATCGTGACACTGATTCTCCATCGTAAAAGTTGATATTTGTAGTGTTTATTAACAAGTCATCCAGCGGCTGTTCAAATAGTCTAAGACGAGTGGCCTCTGGTAATATCTTTTCGTTACTGTATACCCTAAAATTCTTCATCCTAAATTAAAGGTTAAAAATTAAAAGAAAAAATTGATATCAAGTCTTAGAATATTATACTTACAGAGTGCTAACAATACATAAAACTACGTATCTTTTAGTTGTTTTGTTTTCAGTCCTCGTCTTTTCATTATCCAAGTATGTTGATATTCGAAAAATGGCATCGCTAAAATTAACCGTAAAAGTATTGGCAGCAACTATATATATATATATATTAAAACAACTTGATCAGAAGCTTAAAATAATTGCATTTGGTTCATAAGTTCAACTGGAAGTAAAACCTTTTCGCTCCTGATTGTTACAAAAGGGAATAGTTTATTGATAAATTCAATATTTCTACTTTCCACTTAAAACTTTTTTTTTATCAGGCTTCTTTTCCTCAAAAGGCTGGTATTCAATGTAAAACCGAGAAAATATGTTAAATTTTGCAAATCTAGCGATGGGTAATGGTTCAATTAATAAATTGAAACCATTGATACGAAGAATTGAAGACGGAAACTATAAAGTAAATTTATTTGCCTTTTTATTCACCTGAGAGTTGAATTCTATTGAGTGATAGTAAAGGAAAAGAAAAATAAGCATCATAGGTCAATCACTGTAGAAAATTTATTCAGAAGTACTGATGCTCGCAATAAGGTTCTTGTTAGTTATTTCATAACTAATAAAATGTTGATTTACGATAAAATCTATACCGTGTTGGATGTGTCAAAACCGTAAAAGATGATTGCATAGTTGTGCAATAACAAATGAAGAGATGATGCAACCTTTATTTTTGATGCGTGCAAAGCGTGTTTGGCTAGTGTGCAGTCTAAGAATTTTATCAGCGCAATCTCCATTTTTTATGTGTGCAAATATTTTTTACATTTATGCAATCTATTTCTGGAAATGGTGTATACAATGACGCTATAATAATAGTGATGGATAAGAAATACTACTTTATCAATTTTGATTTAAAAAGAACGCATGTATCGCATTTGCCCTACTAACTTGTATATGTTGTACAAGTTACATTGAATACAGATGACGTTGGATAGCTAGCGCAACTCAGACTTTCTATTTAATATTACAAGGATGAATTTGTTATGGGCTCTCTCTCGAGTTTAATAAAGAGTAACTAAGAGACTCATTCTATACATAAGACTGTTTTTCTTGATTATTTTATTTGATCTCGTCCAATACCACAGTATGAATGTATTAGTTGTTTTTTGAGGAGAAATAGATTAGTAATAAGATAACATAAGTTAAATAAAGTATTGCTACCGATTTAGTTTTCTTTATAGCTTGGTGGGGGTCCCCATTCAGGCATCAAAGATGCTGGATAGGATGGCTGTGTAGGAGGAGTGGCCTTCTTCAAAAAGTTTAAAGGGTTGTTCTTTGAATGAGTGGGTGGCCTCAGACTTTTATTTTTTCTTAGTTCACATGGACATGGATAATAAACACCAAATCCAATTTCCGATGTAATACGTTCACGCTGTTCCCAAAAAGTACCTGACCATGCTAGGTCTAACTGGTTACTTGTGGTAAGATCATAGGATGGAGGCGGAGGGAGGATCGTATCATCACCAAAAGTGACTAAACGGCAGTCAAGCATGTGCATTGGCGATTCCAAAGTGATATCAAAAACTTTGCCATGACAGGCTATTGTGACGACAAGTCTCAGCCAATGGTTAATTTTGATCGAGTCGTGGATCATGCTGGGATTTAATATACTAGAGCAATCAGGAACGGGCATAACAAAACGACCTCCAAAGTATTCTCCTACTTTAACGTTAAGGTCCAATGATTTTAAATTTATGGGAGAGTACAATGAACCTTGTGCAAGGTCTGATTGATCACCTTGCTCATCGGCTTCTAGAGCTTTTTTCGTTTCTGATGTGCTTGCTCTATTTGTATCGAATGAAATAGTGGCTTTCTGAGTTTGAACAGTAGGATTTCGAGCATCAAAACGGCTTATGTGTTCTCTGTTTATCGAACAAGGATGTACATATCGGCTGGAACTATCAGTAAGTTTGCCTTTCTTTTTAAGATTTTTTTTGCCGTTCTCGCTCAAGTTTTTGGTTGCCTCTACTGGGTATCCAAAAGCCCACTTCAGTACCATATTTACGCCTTCATTGAAATACCGTACATCCTCGGAAGAGTTGTGCATGGGAACCTTCATTCGATATTCTCGGTCTTCCAATATATCAAGTTTGATGGACTGGATCCTTGCATCATATGCTGTTGGTTCAACCAGAAATTCAATTCCAACACTTGTCCCAAGGACAATGGCTGTGCGATCAACACCAATTTTGTACCGAATACCATGAACCTTGTTCATTTCGTCTACGCTTGAATCATAATTATCAGCTGATCTTCCAGCCAAGGAGTATGCCAGCAAATCATGCTGCTCATCAAGGGTTCCTCGGTTTTCGCTTAGGAGATACATATCCCAGGGATCAAATGCATCTGCTGTCATAGTTGGAGAAGACTGGGATAACGGCTCTGTTGGTATGGTGTTTGTAGCTTCATCATTTGTAGAAGCTGATGTTGTTCCAGTTGAATTTCCTGAAAACCACTGCGATGTTCCCTCAATATTATGAAGCATGACAGTTTCTAGCGAACGAATAATTCTTATCGAGGTGCAAGCAATGATTTTTTTATCAGATACGGTTGGCCGTACTCGAGAGATCCACGATGAACGCTGACTATTATAAACAGCTTGAGATGATTTGATAATAGTTGCACGTATTTGATAAAATATTTCTATACGATCTTTTATATACAGTGAAGTTGAGATGTTTGCAGGTATTGGAAACTCAAAGGGGAAGCGTTGAATGCCAGCAGGCATTATCCCGCTTGAGTTAGGAGGAAGAAGGGAAAGTTCAATTGCTTGCAGCTTTGTTTCAATCTCTTCTCCTATTGGTTTGGTTTCAATGATACCTACATATATATACGTATATACATCATTTAAAAAAGATAAATTTAATTATGAGTCGAGTAGTGTTTTTACCTGGCCAAGTATAATAACGCTGAATGCCTTCAAAAACGAGTTGCATTGTACCAACAATCATTGTATCCTTTGGAAAGTTTACAATAACTTCGCCACGAATCATGACAGAGCCCAAAGAGTCTCTCGTATATATAATTCTCTGATCAACTAAAAGTCTTAACTGCTCTTTGTTATTAGTGGTAGAAATAGATGAGCTCATAATACTTTGACAATTACAATATATATCGAGTAAAAAAAAATTCAGAAAATCAAAAGTTTAAATCAACCCACTACCATTTATAATTACAATTTTATTCGGATTGACGTCAGCATTTGTGCATGGATGCACTGATGATTAATCAAAGCAAAATTGATTCAGAGTTATGAGCGTTATTAAAGGATATGTTGTAACCAAAACATCATATAGTTTGATCTCTCCCAGTTAACTTTATCAGATGATAGATATTTTTGTTCAATGTAAATTTTGATGTTACATAGCGATTTTTTTTTTAGTATGATTGTTGGTGACTCATATTGTCTTATGACTGTTAACTGGAGGATATATATTTTTTGATTTAATGCACTATACCCTCAGTATGATGATGCTTTTCTTTCCGATAATTCTGTGCCAATAAAATAAAATGAAATAGACGATAATGAAAAATCAGGAAACATTTGTTATTATTTCATTCACTTATCGAATACAGGTTTTGAATGTGAACATTGTGCGCATTACGTCTAATAGCCTGTGCAACAAACAAAACACTATTGGCATTATAATGTATTTTTCTATTGATAATCTAACTGTTGGATGTTTTTGAATGTCAAATCCCGTATTCACGGAGTCTTCAATTGTATTGTGTGCGTGAAGATATTTCTTGGAAAAACTTTGATTGAGGTGCTAATGAAAACTCAGGACTGAAATTTTATAGTATATATGAATAAATTCATTACTATGTAGGTAAAGAAAAAAAAAAAAAAAAAAAAAAAAAAAAAAAACTTGGTAATTTTCTTACTTTTGCTGGACACGGCATACTAAATACTTATCTCAGCCGAAAAATATTCTGAAGAAAGAGAATTATTAAAGTGGAACGATCTTTTCAAGATTTGATATAAGTTTTTCGCAATTTATAATTGTATACTTTTTGAAATTGTATGAATGATGTTGTCAAACAGTAGTAGTTTATGCCTTTGGTCACTTCTAATTCATTTCACATTATAAAATATTTAGATAAAAATGACCATCTAATGCAATTTTTTACTTGTTGAACAAATAAATAAATTTATATATAGAAACACTACTTTGTATTTACATTCATAATTAAAAGGAAAGAAAGGAGGTGGGTTTGCACCAATATATTTTTGTGCGCTGATACTAACCTCGAGTATCTATAAACCTAAAGATTTAGGTCATAACGATCTCTCTGAATTCAAAACAAATGTTGGTATCCTTTATTAATACTTATTCCATTCCCTTGTATTTTATAATATGATATAGATCTTTAATTTCATATTTAAAAAAAAAAAAAGAGGTACAAATCTAAGTCAAACATAAAATTAAGATTATTCGAGAAAATAATGAGGATTAATTAAGTTTAGACAAACTAATAGTGATACGAAATTTCCTATCTTTTAAAGCCTCAAATGCATTTTCTTTCCTTTATTGTATTAGTGCGTCGATACTACATAGATATCTCCTTTTTCTTACATTGAAAAGAAAAAAAAGTTTGTTACGTTTGACTATCCGTCATTTTTAATGGAAATAAATATAATCCATATAAATCCTTCTTAACCCCTTTGCATTGATCAGGTATTCACATTGAAAAAAGCTTGGAATATGAAATATTAAAGCTCTTATCAGACGAAAGGAGGCTGTGGTACGATATTCTCTTTTTGTAATTTGTAATAGAAGAAAATCATATGAATTATAAAACATCTAAAAGTAAAATACGTATACTATGCTATCCTCTCACATGGTAAAGGATAGGATTTAAAGATTCTAAAAAACAAGACTGGAGTTTCGGCGAAGTTTCAGCCTTTGCATATAACCCTTTGAAATAGTATTTTTTTATAGAATGTGTTTATTGTTATTACATCGATATTATCAATGTATTCGTGCTTTAAAATATTTTTTAACAATCTGTATAATTCGTCAGAGCAATCGTTACCTTCAATACTTTTAATTTAAGAGACTTCAGACGGCCAAGTCTTCAGATGCAAGGTATAAACTCATTCTTTTTCTTTCTTTTTTTTTTAAAAAAAAATAAAAACACTGTTTATAAACAAATATATTTGCTTTATTATTATTAATACAAGCGAGTATTATGCTTTGAATATGATGTCTTAACCTTGAAAAGTTATTTGCACTATTAAAAAAAAAATATGGGAAAACTATCCGCAGCATGCTTGACGCTAAGGTGGTCAGAATGTACCAAATCACTATTCAGAACTAGGTTTTGTAATACGCCTACCAAATTCTTAAATAATGTCTCTTGATATTTGTGCATGCATAAAAGAGAGAGAGAGCAAAAAATACTCTAATTTCTACTTATTAAAGTTTTAATTAAAGACTAACAGATACTTATTTAACATGATAGTCTGGAAGTATATTACAAATGCAAAAAAAAAGAGAAAAGTATCTCCAAAATAAAAATGTTGATATAAGTTCTACACAGTAAACTTAAAATTGTGCAACTTCGCACATTCTTAACAAAATCGAATGGGTAAACATTTTTCATTTGCTGGATCAGTGATTCTTTTTATCTAATGAATGGAATTACTTTTGGGATTTTCTCCATTCAAATGGTCCAAAATCTTACTTCTATATTATACGACTACGGTTAAGTTTTATTTACAAAAAGTTATTTTTGTGGCTACAATTTTTGTCAAGAAATTGAGAAAAAATAGAGAATCATTGAGAACAGATAATAATTGTATAAATAAAGGCGATCAATAGAGTAGAGGACCAAAGTGTGCAAGCATGTTGTCAATACCTTGGATCAGAAGGAAGTTGGTAATATATGAGATTCATTTAGACGCTTAAACATATCCCCTTGTGTCATTATTCATTGGGTTGGATATTGAGATTATCTCACTTTAGTTTTCTCACCTTAGTCTCCCTTTTTAGCCAATTTTCTTTCCATCAACCTTTTCTCATTAAATATTCAAACTTTTCTCAATAATTAAAAGCTTTTTCTCATTTTATTGAATAAGTTAGTATATTGAAAATACAAATTAGGTGTCCATAGAGTTATCAAATTGGAAAGCATTTATCCTGGGAAAGAAACGGGAAGGAAGCCAGTCTACCTGTCAAAATATACAGGTTAACTTAAAATGGAACCATTTCTACAATTTTGTGTATATAGATAGTCATAATGTAATATCATATTTGAAAGTTTATTTATAATTTGTGATGTAGGTTGTACTATTTACATGATATTCAGTTAGAAGAGTGAATTAAATATTAAAGAGGGGGTATATTGAAGCTGTATATCGATGGATAGGTCATAAATAAGATTAATAGAGATAGGGAGAGAGAGGGAACAGAGGGATGTGTTGGCTTGAAAAAAAGGACACTATAAATAAATAAGGCACTATTACTCTTGTGAATAACTCGGAGGTGGTCCCCACTCTGGTGCTAAACTCGGAGCTGTAATGAAAGGAGTTTGAGGTATAATAGTGGATTTTTTCATAAAGCTTTGAGGAGTCTCCTTTGCATAAATAGGTAAACGTGTATTATTACTCTTTCTCAGTTCGCACGGACACGGATAACAGGCACCAAACCCAATCTGTGATGCAATACGTTCACGCTGCTCCCAAAAAGTACCTGACCATGACAAATCTAAACAGCTGCTTGTAGTCGGATCATAAGATGGGGGCGGGGGAAGAATCGTTTCATCACCAAAAGTGACTAAACGGCAGTCAAGCATGTGCATTGGCGAGTCCAAAGTGATGTCAAATATTTCACCATGACAGGCTACGGTGATAACAAATTTTATCCAATGGCTGATTTTAATTGAATCGTGAGTCATACTGGGATTCATTATGCTATAGCAATCAGGAACTGGAACAACAAAACGGCCTCCAAAGTACTCTCCTACTTTCACGGTCTGGTCTAAAGTTTTTAAATTGATGGGGGCGTACAAGGAACCCTCAGAGACGCTTGTTTGGCCACTCTTATCTTCGGCTTCTAGAACTTTTTTTATATCTGGTGATGCTAAAGCTGGTTTGTCCTGGTCAAATGAAACCGATGCCTTCTGAGTTTGAACACCAGGGCTCATCGCATCAAAGTAGCTTAGATGTTCTCTATTATCTGGGCGAAGGTGGACATATCTATCCGAGTGGTCAGTAAGCTTACCCTTTTTCTTGTGGAGATTCTTTTCACTTTCCAAAACTTCTTCAGTTGTTTCAATCGGGTATCCATAGGCCCATT
Source organism: Backusella circina FSU 941 (assembly GCA_025399235.1). NCBI lineage: Eukaryota > Fungi > Mucoromycota > Mucoromycetes > Mucorales > Backusellaceae > Backusella > Backusella circina. The sequence continues at coordinate 95,581 of MU622307.1, forward strand.
TCAATATCATTTTAACGCCTTCTTTAAACTGCTTTCGTTCAGTAGAATCACCCTTTGGAAGCTTCATTGTATATTCACGGCTTTCTACAATGTCCAAGTGGGTAGAGAGAATTCTTACATCAGAGACTGTGGGTTCGATCATTAATTCTAACCCTATACTTGTTCCGAGGACAACAGCTGTACGATCAATACCAATCTTGTAGCGAATGCCTTGAGCTCGACCAAGGGCGCCTTCACTCGCATTGAAGTTATCTGCAGAACGACCAGCTAATGAAAATGCAAGTTGATCGATCTGTTCGTCAAGACTTGCTTGATATTCATTAAGATTACGACGATCCCAAGGAAAGGGGGTATCAGATAAAGCGTTATAAAAAGTGGACCTAGGCGATACTGAGACTGCGCTGGTTGCATTGTCTTCTTCGTTTACGAGGGTTGAAGCAGTAGGAGATGGAGTTGCTGTGTTATCTTCATCTGTAGGTTCGTTATTGACACTTCTTATCGAAACAGATTCTAATGTTCGAGTGATTCTTATAGATGTACAGGCTATGAGTTTTTTATTTGCTCCGGTGTGTCGGACTCGGGCCAACCAAGAGGAACGCTGTTCAGGAGTGGTTTGAGAAGACTTTGTAAGACTAGCTCTTATTTGGTAAAAGATCTCCATACGGTCTTTAATTGCCATGGATGTAGGAAGATTTGCAGGTATAGGGAATTCGAATGGGAAACGTTGGATACCAGCAGGCATGATTCCATTTGAATTGGGTGGAAGAACAGATAGTTCAATAACTTGAAGTTTTGTTTCAAGCATCTCTCCTTCTGGCATAGTATCAACTATACCTATAATTTAAAAATAAAGCTTTAGTTATATGATAATGGTGGTATAATTAAAAAGTATTTTATTTCACATTACCTGACCAGGTGTAAAATCGCTGGATGCCTTCAAAAACGAGTTGAATAGGACCAAGTATCATTGTATCTTTTGGAAAGTTTACAATAACTTCACCACGCATCATGACAGAGCCCAGGGAATCATTCATATAGATTCTCCGTTGGTCAAGTAGAAGCCGCAAAGGTTCTTTATTATTACTTGTTGAAGTAGAGGAGTTCATAACTAACAAAAAAAAGTAGAGATGCTTTTGGGTTGAAGTAAATAAAAATAATAATTCTAGAAATTTGGAAAAGTTTTAATTATCCCGACTTTTATACATGATTATTTTAACAACAGCAGTCCTCGTAGATTATTAATCTTTTGAGTCTATATAAAATGGCATCACTTGAGAATTGGTGAAAATCTTGGTAAAGTGGAGCATCTCCCAAAATTATCCTATGACGCAAAATATCACCCCAAGAATGGAAATGTAATTGGAGGCCCAGTGTGAGCAACCGTCACACTATGATAAAAACGCCAAAAAAATCTTTTGGAGCACCGCTAGATAGTATGATTGTTAGTGACTCACCACACCTTATGACCTTACTACTCGTTGTTTAACTTTTTGAGTTTTGTGAGTCATCATCCTTGCTTTCCATGAATTTTAGGAGAATTACAACCTACTATTCAAGTCATTACAAGTGCTTGATGCTTAAAAATGAAGTATATGCGTTAAAATATGAATTATCTCACTTCTTATTTTGTACATAGAGACTTCTTTTTACTTTTCAATTAATATTAATAAGACTATAGTCACTTATGACCTGGTGATATATATATATATATATATATATGTATTCTATTTGTGTTGTCTATATACTAAAACCTATTATCTTCATTCCCGTAGATCAGATAAATTCTTCCCATGCTCAGACTTTCTCCACGGATCAGTTTTTGTCCTTTTATCTCCTATATATAAATCAGAGTCATGTATACCGACACGTGTATATCCATTATCTTGGAGAAAATTTAACATTCAAGTTCTAGAACTCGAGATTACCCTTTTAATAAAATGAAATAATACAGTCGTTCCAACGCCAAAGGGCGGATTTTTTAAAAAAAGGGCGGCTAATAAAAAAAAATCCGCCCTTTGGCGTTGGAACGACTGTATTTCTTTTAGAACACACAAGTAAATATATTTGTTTTCATCACTATAAACTAATTTATATTTTCATATATTAACACAGAGAATATTAACACCCGTATTGGCTCTTTTTGTGCTGTAGTCAATATACGCCCTGAATGAACATATAAACGTCTAGTTGTTGAATTGAACGGAGAGTTATGTGTTTACATCGTTTCACTACTACTAAAATAATGATAAATAATTGTATGTAAAGAGTAAATAAAAGCAAAAATAAGTCAATGGATCAAGTAATGTGCCTCCGAACCTCTACGTTATGATCAACAATATTAATAATACAGAAATCAAGTGATCAAACTTGGAGTCACAATAAATGTCAAACAATTGGTAAAAACATTCGTAACCTCCTTATATATTCTATATTCGTTTATGTGTCTTTTTTTATTTGTTTTTTGCCCATGACAATTCCAAGTTGAATACAATAAAATGTTGATTAATCGATTGAATAGATAATATTATTTTATAAAGTAAATAAATAAAGATATTATAATACAAACGAAAACTGGTTATATTTATACTATAATAAATACACTATTACTAATAATAACAATGATCTCCCATGACCTTCAAATAAATATATGAGTCAGAGTTACAATTGTGTTGTCAGTGTGTACTACTTGAGGATTTTTTTTATAATGAGAGCTAGGCTATAAAATAATCTAAAATATTATTATGATATCATTGTGTTTTGTTTTTTTCTGCTAATGTTTATTTTCTTGTTATTATTATAAATAAATTAATAGTAAGCTCAGCTTTATTGTTGAATACATAGATTTACACTTTTAATACATTAAAAAAAAAGAAGAGAAGAAAAAAAAAAAAATGAGTTAAATGAGAAAGATGAGATGATATACATGTAGACATTCAAAACATAGAAAAGAAGAATGCGTAAATAACTGTTATTTTTTTAAGGGAGGTGGGGTTGTAAAGTGTATATGAGTGCAAGAAGAACCTATTTAAGAATAATAGGATGAAACATGTGCTATACTTCCAGAACCTCGTCTTAGTGGAAATGGTCTAACATCGGTAGAAGCAATACTACTTATTGAATGTCTCCTGCTACTTAGTGCCGATAATCGCCTTGACTCCTCCTGTTGAGATCTAGTTAAGTTCGGTAAAGCGTAAAGAGGTGGAGCACTTGGTATCGCATTAGGTATCGCATTAGGTATCGCACTAGGAGTGTACGCGGGAGGTGGTGATTCGGATAAATCATCACGACTTGCTGCTGCTGGTGACGATATTGACCTTGATAAATGATGATTTTTATTAAAGTGATTACTGTTCGTTGCTCTCATCATATTGTATGTTAAGTCATTCTCTATTCTATTATTCTTATTATTATTATTTTCAAAACTATGTTGTGATACCGAGTGTGAATGTGAGTGTGAATGAGGTGCCTCTTGTCGATAGTTCATTTGTTGCGCGTAATATTGAGGTGTTGCTTCTAATTCAAAGGGGTTTTCATTTTCATTGGCAGCAATTTCCTTGGCTGTCGGTGCTGATGGAACAGCTGCAGTTGTCTGAGAAAGCATTGAGAGTGTCTGATTCTGTCTAAAATTGATATAAGATCCAGGAGCCAAATGAACAGGAGCAATGGGTGTTATAGGTGAATCTGTCATTTGCATCAGACTGGATTTTTTATAGGCTGCAGCATCAGAAAATGGGTTTTCAAAGTCGATAATAACTGAATCATTATTGCCCAAGTTGTGAGGAACAATAACGCCCTGGTGAGAGGAACCTCCAGTGAAGGAAGGGGCAGTTGCCATTGGCGGTATGGACGGAGAATTGCCCAGTTCAAGATCATTCGATTTTTGTGTTGCCTTCTTTTTTTTGTCGACTTGTCGTCTAGTAAAGATGAAAAGTCCAGCTAAGAGTGCGGTTCCACCCACACTTCCTACAATCGATAGTGCAAGTTCCATTTTGCGGTAATTAGATCGAGCTTTGTTTTCCTGATTTGCATCAGTGGATGTTGCATTTGGGTCGGTGGCATCTCCACTATTGTCATTGTTACTATCACTACTACTACTGTCACTACTGCCACTCGATTCTCCTTTTTGGTTGGCAGGGCTTTGGTTTGTTCCTGTATATATTTGTGTGGGTGTGGGTGTTTCTGTTGCAATGACGATAATGGTTGTAATAACTGTGTTACTAGCGTCAGATTCGGATTTCGTTTTGTGGTCATCATGGTCGTCAGAGGTTTTCGCTCCACTGTTATGGTTGTCCTTTACTGTTTTTGAAGGACTTGAATCGTATTTATTATTACTACTATTATTATTATTATCGTTGTTTTTCTTTTCATTAGAGCCATTATCGTTTTTAGATTTATCATCATCTTCTTTGTCCTGTTTTTTAATAGGAGTGTCTGGAGAAAAGTACATTGAAGACATTGTATTTCTATTATTGTCTGGATAGTCTGATAAAGAAGGGTCTGGGAACTCATATGCACAAACACACGACAGTAGTGCCAGTATAAGCATCAACACAATACGACTTGTTATACTCTTAAGCATTTACGTATATTCAACTTTAATATAAATGTTAAGGGGGTGGAGGAAGTATATATTTATTTAATAAACAACAATAAAATAAGGTGAAAAAGGTTTAAAATAACAGTTAGGGCTGACTTGAAAAAGCGCTAATTATTCTGTTAAATAACAGCCAATTGTAATTAAAGATTATAAACGGAACCCTAAACATATTGCAGTTTGTGGTAATTATCTAGTAACACCAATCACTACAAGTGCTCTAGTGCTGATATTTTGTAACCCATTTTCATCCTTTTTCCCGTGGTACCTTGAAGTGCTTTGTTTCACCTAGTTAAATTGTGTGTTTTTTTTATTATTATCTTATATATAAAGAGCTATTTTGCTATTCATTAGGTCATTATACGTGCCAAAGAGCTTGTTGTTTTTTCTAATTTCATTTCATTCGTTTATAAATAGAAAAAAGAAAATATAATAAAAAAAACACAAGTAAAAAAATATTGCCTTGATATGATTGGCTGGTATTTTTATACTTTTTCATATTTATATTGCATGCACATTTTCTGCACAAGCTCCTGTCAGTTTTCGCACAGACAACAAATATAAGCCACCCAATTTTTTTTTTGTAAACCTTTGGAGAGATAGAGAGATATATATACTTTTTATTAAAAGAAATCTATAATAAACGAGACATTTATTCCTCATCCTCAGCTTCCTCATCGTTAGCAATGTTGAAGTAACGGAGCTCGAAGGTTTGCTTGTCAGAAGCAATAACACGGAGCCAGTCACGGATCTGGTTCTTCTTCAAGAACTTCTTGGTGAGGTACTTCAAGTAGCGCTTGGAGAAAGCAATGTTGGCAGTGACGGTGATCTTGTTGTCAGCAGAGCGAGAGATGACAACAGCCTCACCCAAGTTGTTGGTGCGACCTTCAACCTTGATACGATCGTGAAGGTACTTCTCCTATACGTATTGCTTAGTTTCCCCATTTTATATATATGTATATATATATTCTATCATTCAATTTTAAAAAACTTACGAAAGCAGCAGCATCGAAGATCTTGTCGTTGGCAGGACCGGAACAGTCGATGACGAACTTGGACTTCTTGACAGCGGAGGTAGCCTTGACGGGAGCCATTTTTATTACGAGTATTCGAAAAAGAGAAGGAACAAACTTTTTCACCTTGTCTGATCTCTAATAAAAACAATTTTTTTTTTCAAGTGGCGTTTCACCTTGTGACTTTGAATATGATATGTCAATCCGTATTTGGGTTTTACTATGATAAAAAATCCAAAACACACATCGAGATCCTTTTGCAATAGATATATATGTCCATACATTTCTATATATAATATATAATACTACTTTAATGCCTTTTTAAAATAGTCAATTAATTGGGAGAATGGGTTATGTGCGTTCATGTAGTTATCTGCAATGTGGATATGCTCCGATATGAAAAAGCTGCTTTTTAATGGATCAAAAAGCTTGTAATTGTTATACTTTAACAAGTTAGCGTATATTAATATTGATTGAACTGCTATGATTTGATGGTTTATTGTTACCTTTAAGCAAAAACATCTTGAAAGAGCACAAGAAAATGTCAAGCTGATAGGGGTTTTATGCTCCGATTTATCTTTTTTCCCTTCTTTAATAATTATTATTATACACTTTGTTTGTTTGAATTGCTCACGGCTCGAGATTTACTTTGATGTTTCTTCTTTGATCTATGGATTAGGTTGTTTTTTTTTTTTTGCTGAGTTTGGCTTCTATTCTTTAAAGACCAAGCAGGTTTAACAGCCTATTTATTTATTTATTTATTTATTTATTTATTTATTTTGGTTTTTCTTCAAATATGAACATTGTCCATTTTGTTTTTTCTTTTTGGATTCATTCATCCTGCTATGGAATTATTCGTATACTCTATTCCAGGGTAGTAAATCTATAATCCATAATGTTGTCTAAGAAACTCTACAAGATAATGTAAGCAATACACACATCACACATCATTTGGATATGAAATATGGATACTATTTACAATTGTCTGATATTCATGCAAGCACCACCCCCAAAACCAAATGAACATTCTGTTTTTTTTTTAATAATAATGAAATGTAAATAGTTGGATGATCACTATACACCACGTGCGACTTTGAAATCTGGATGTCATAAATTGCCAAAGAACCACAAACACCCAAAGCATCACCAACATTGGAGTCTTATGGATGTTCCGGGTGTAAGAATGGATGCTCCTAGCACTCTTATCGAAGAAACATTGAATTGGATTGAGCATGAATGGAGAGACAGGCTTTATTTTGTTATTTGGACAGGTGATAATGTGAGGTAGTTTTTAATTTCATTTTTTATAAGCAAAATTAATAAAAATGTTGAACCCTCTCGCTTTTAGGAACGTTTTTATTTATTGTCCATTTCAGAGTTCCGACATCAGTTGGAGGAAATCCAACTTACAGCACATAATTCTTCTATTTCTGCGAGACGATCCTTTCACTCAGTCTTGCTCACGTAAATTTTAGAATACTTACGTTTCATATCACCGTTGATTGAGGGCGGTTCAAAGATTTCGTTGACGTTGATGTTGATTAAGGCAACAGGGTTGTTAAGTGTATTGAATGTAGACATTTAAACGCGTTATTAAAGATGAAGTTAAAGAAAAAAAATATATTTAATCGGTTATACAGAAGGCTTAGTTTTCACAGCCAAGTTTAACTTGATCAACTATATGATAATTTAAACAATCATACTTTATGTGGTATTTCACCACAGGCATATCAACCAAAACCATAAACCGGATTTTATTGCAAGCGTAAAGGGTGTTAACTCATAGTTGCCAATTGTTGTTGGAGAATTCAAAGAACCTGGATTCGTGTCATGTCTTGAAACCGACCTATCCATTCTTCCTACCATTGTTTCAAGGTTTCTACAGATTAAACAGATTTCTTTGGAAACTGCAAGAAAGGTACAAGCCCTTGACGGTGTGCGTGCAGCCCAGACGAAATGTTTCCCCTTGTCACCCCAACATGCACGGCTCTCAGGAAGAACCTTCAACTTATGTAAAGCAAATCCCACCACTGGCAGTAGTTCTGATGATATTAAGAATAGCGATTAGGAAAAAACGTCTCGTTTTTTTTTTTTCTTTTGTTATTCACTAACATAGCTGTAAATATTTTTTTTTTCTTTATAAAAAAAAACATTGAATGATATTATATATATGGTAAATAGACATCACACATACACTTGTAAATACAATATATGTCTTTCCTTTTATCATGCATAATAAAATTACCTGTCATTAATAGCAAAAAAAAAAAAAAAAAAAAAAAAAAAAAAAAAAAAAAAACTTCCATGGTTGGACTTCTACAGCTTGGTATCGGTACTCGCATGGATGAAGTAGATTGAAAAGAAAACACATCCTTTTATACCACCTCAAAAAAAGATAATATTGAAAGGTTATTGCATTTTGTTTTATCAATAAGGAAATGCTTACAAATAGCAAGAAGATTAAACACTAATGCTTGTTCTCTATCAAAGTAATAATATACATGTATTTTGCTTCTCTTTGGTATAGCCAATGTTCTCTTAATAATAACGTTGGGTGTCCTTTTTTTTTAAAAAGAAAAGTACTATAGTAAGAAGGAATATTAGATAAAAACAAGTGCCTCTCAAGTCACTGAATACTAGCAATTCCTTAATTGACATGTTGTCTCAATCAATTTCACATGACTGTCCTATTTTCGTAGAATTGTCCCATCTTCATGCCACCAGATTGACTGTAGATACAGTAATTTGAATCATCTTTACAAGATTATCTGTAGTTTCCTCTCACGAAATATTCATTTCGTGCGTGCTAAAAATATAAAGTGTACAAGGGCTAGAGCTGGGAACGATCTTAATATTCATCTCTAGTACCTTGTATTTTTTGACAGTTTAGAGAGTTGTAGCTGTTTTGAGCTTAGGTATTGCAAAAACCCCATTTGATGGTATTGGAACTACTTTTATAAAGTTATATTATATCTATATACCGTATACTAAGGCTAAAACTACCATAGATAAAGTATTTATTTAGGATTACAAGCTGAAGTTTTATTGTAATAATAATTCAGGAATTTTATTTTTCTTTGTAATAAAAAAGGCGCTGTTAAGAAGTATGGCGTAATGATACAAGTTGATCCATCACATTGAATTATAAATAACACACATTAAACCCCCCTCCAAATACTGTATCTGTTCAGAATCACCTTCCTCTAACATGCGGCAAAACATGCTTAGAATAAGATACAACTAACGCTAGTACCAAGGCTAACTATAGTCCAAAGGAGCAATGAAGCCCACCGGCGAAGCATGAGGTGGCGACTATAGTTAGTGGTAGTTAGCCTAACATAGGCTGCATTATATATATTCACAAGGCCAAACACTACATCTGTTCAGAATGCCCTTTCTCTAACATGTGGTAAAATATAATTAGAATGAGGCTCACGTAAAGCTATCACCAAGGTTATCTATAGTTTAAAAGAGCAATGAATTCACTGTTGAAACATACTTGGTGCATACATTTAAAAAAAGACTTTTTTTAATTTCAAAATATGGATTGACGTCAAAATCGTTTTGTCACCAAATCACAAGACATAAAATAAAGACTGATTAATGTATGCTAATATCAAGAGCTGGAAATAGCAATAATCCTACATTAAATGTATATATTATTCATAATAAAAAAAAGATTTCAAAAGGAGCATTTATATTAGATTACTATGATACAAAAAGTATAAAAGAGAAAGTGACCAACGAGATGTTTTATTGTTTTGAAATAATATGAGATGAATGAAATAGGGGAATACTAGGCGCCCTCCATGATGCACTTCAAAGAAGCTTAGACGACACTATAGAGGCTTAGAGGACAAAGTGGTGTGTAGCTTAGGCAAAATTGTAGAGGTCTACCATATATATTATAAATTTCAGGAGTAATATATAAGCTGTAATTTTAGCCACAATAAACAAAAAAGGAATACTTGTTCTTCATAAAGTAAATGACTGATATTGTTTAATGCAATATGTTTCAATTGATATGCTCATCAATGGGTAGAAATCCAAACATTAAAGGTAGTTTATGGAATCATTACTTAAGTTTCCAGCACAGAAAAAAAGAACAGGGTAAGAGTATGCAATCTTTATTAAATAAAGAATAAGTTTTAAGCTTTGTTTCTTGTTGAATTTTCAGGTGGTAAACTAGAAGAGCTAACTGGCTCCATAACTGAAGAGCAATTTCTCGCATCATAATATCTAGCACTCTGCCATCTCTTTTTGAGAGTACTTCCATTTTCTTCTAGATTTTTATTCCCATATTTGGGAACGAAAAACTAAAAACGATAGGAGTCCTAAATTTGGAAATAGCTTACAAAAGTTTTTGTTATTTTATTATTCATACGTATCCTTTTTTCCCTCCCTCCCTCTCTCTCTCTATATATAATGTACACAAATACAAATACAAAGCGCTTTCCTGCACCTTGTAGGTTCTTCTCTCAAGGAAACTGTAGAGCAGGACAAGATTGTCATTTTGCCCACATCCTTCCCTTAAAGGGCACACCAAAAAATAAGAGTCATTCAGTACTAATAGGCGAAGCTATGGGAGAAAATTGTTCATCACAAGACCGTAATTCAATTCAAAAGGCCATTCGCGATTTAGAACTGGATCAATTGGAAAAGAAATACCAGCCTCATTTACTGAAAACAATGTAAATACATATATAGATAGATGGATGGACAGACGGATGAAGTACAAAACACACATTGATTTTTTTTTATTCTTAGACACAAAGATGCAAATACACTAATGAAATTGAGTATACCACTTGATAATAAGGATGATATTAAGGTTCAACTTATAGTACCTTTTAACTATCCTGATACACAATGTACATTACAAGTTCAAAACACCAACATGTCACCTCAAACCAAAAGGTATAAAGCGTGTGTTTGAGAGAGAGAGAAAGGACATTACATGGTTATTCATTCTCATTCATCTTTTTTTTTTTTTAAAAAAAATAGTAATATTCAAGCTGCCTTTGAGGATCACGAATGGCATCAGATGAGACATAAAACTTTGGTACAACAGCTGGACTGGTTGGTTGCACACTTTGCTTCACTTTAATAGACATATATTTCATCCATACACACACAAACACACACACACACACACACACAAACACAAACACACACACACATATCTATATTTATATATAATCTTTTACATATAATAAAGAAAAGCAACAGTTTATAAGGGAAGGAGGGAGCAAGTTATTACTCGAAGTTGCATACATAATTGCGTTCAATAAAGTATATACATCTTTATATATTTGGTGATTTTTGAAATTAGTATACTAAAAGGTATACACCCATCCAGTATGAGTTTACTTGCTTGGATAAAATTAAAAAATATATGAAAGGATACAATATAAAGATATAAGGAAGACAAAATAACAGAACAATTGATGAGTGATAAATCTATTGATCAAAAGAATAAACTATTAATCACTGAAAAAAAAAATCTTGTGTTTACCAAAACGGAAACAAAATCAAGCACAATATACAAGATGGGAGGGAAAATGTTAGCTATACATACATTCTAATTGGTAATACTATTGCTTTAACCAATAACTTACCCGAAGTATAGTTCTCGGAAGAAACGTGCATCAGGTCCAAAGACCTTCGTCCTCGCATTGTGTACAGATAGAGGTGACAATGATGATTAACAAAAATGACCAACATGTGGAGAATCAAACTTGTGGCCAAGCGTAACAAAAACGTACCTGTACTTAATCCAATTTAATAACGACCTTTTTATCCATTATCCCGTGTACTAAATAATACTTACAGAACTCTAAAGCAAACTTCCCCGGACACGTCGTACTAGTCGTCAGTCTGTAGAAATTCGTAGAAGAGATGTCAAGAAAAAAGAAAAAAAATATTCATGCATGTTTTCATTATTTATTTTTAGTGCGCGTCCAAAACTAAAATGCGACAAAACAGGTGAAATTTGCCAAACGAAAAAAATGTGATAAACTAAACACACACACATAGACACACATTGTCCTACTAAGGTTAAATAAAGAATACAGTTCCAATACAAATATCCAAGCCTCACATTATAAACAAACAGGCACAGAAAGGAACAGGTCTTCTCGAAGTAGGAAAAAAAAAAAAAACCAAAGGTACTATAAACTCACTCACTGGGTAAATGGAAAAAAATCAATGATACCAAAATTTTAAGCAGAAGAAAAAGTTGTCATCTCAGCAACACAGGGTGATATATTACCACATATAGCTATGTTATGGATCATAGCTGGCCAAAAGAAAATAAAATTATCAAAAAAAAAACAAGGATACTGAGTTCTTTTTAATAAAGTGTATCTACCATATCCATGATGGCATTGATTGGATCTACCTGCTCAATCTCCACCACTTTAAATTTAATAACCGCGTATTGACAGGTTAAATGAGCTTGATCATTTGCATATATCCTAAGAGGCGTCAAACCTAGATCAGCGAGTAGATCTCTTGAGCCACTTTTTGACTTTGCCCTTTGACTTGCAGCTTTACCATACATCCAGTGACTCCTTTGACGGCATGATTTGATAAAGTGACCGAGCGAGATATCCGTATTATTATTTGCATTGAATTGTTTGTAGAGAAGCGCACCTTGCATTGCTACCTCTTTGATCGATTCTGCTTGGGTTTGACCGATACCCAAGAATTGAAAGACAAGTCGTTCACCCTCCATATCTGCAACCATATTGGCAGTGCCGTCTGTTACCTCTGCCAGGCAATTTGCATAAAAGACCCTGTGTGCATTTTCACACATCCCATAACAACTATCATGACGCACAGCACTGTTACAGTTCAGACACTTCCATTTTAGTTCCAAAAAGTATAATTTCGAAACAGTGACGAATATCTTTGTAATCTGTACTAGAGACCTCTCTAGATTGGACTGGTTGGTATAGAATGAGCTGATGGTCTGGTGCTCATGCACACTGGTTTCGATGGGATCAGATCCGGGAGTACATAAGCCAGGGTGGATAATCTCGTAGGTACAGGTACCCATTGTTTTAAAAAAGACATTATAGGCAGATCTTTTCAGTGAAACTTGATGAAAGATCACCTCGGTACCAGGGAGTAAGCCCATAGGATAATACTGCTTTTCTGCAGTCATAAAGATATCAATGGATTCCAAGTCGTCTCTCTGTCGCAACTTGAAAAAGAGGTCGCGATTCTTTTTACCAGTACCAATACCCAGATCCGAAAACAGTTTTCTCGCATTTTCGTTTGACTCTCCTGCACTGCCATGCCTCAAGTCCCACGCCTTTGACACAATGACACCTCTTATAGATAGTAGTGTGCTATCATGTATATTACCCTGTCGCATCTGAGTTAAGGCTTCAGAAACGGTATATACCTTTCTTGGTTGATTTTGATGATCCTGCAATGCAAATGATTCTAGTTGATTCTTGGGTTTGTAAATAGGTGAAAGCGTGGATACTTGATCTGACCTTGTTTGCTCAATCTTTATAATCACCGCCTCGGATGAAATATCATATTGGCAATGCTCTACAGGAGACTCCAAGCCAGTGATGACATACCACGCACCTATTTCCAAATGCACCATGTGCTGTAAGCTTCTATGTTGCGAACTAAATACAAATGTAGAATCGATCGTGTTCATGTTGAATTCCACTATCGAACCCGTCTCAATAACCTCATAGACAGAGACAAACACTCTACACTCCATTGAGAGTTCATGCTGGTTGTTTACCATCGTCAGCGGGTGAATAGACTTTACGTAAAAAACCTTGGAGGTCGATTCCAAATTTTTATCAAAAAACCCAACAAGTTGCTGCTGCCCCTTCCCTGCAAGCTCTGACAGAGGATAATGATAATGGACACTACCTGTCAGTGGACCACCTCGTAACACTAAATCATCTCCACTGCATATCATATACTCCAACACTAGTGCACATCTCTGATCATGCTCGTCATCAAATGATAAGTCCTCTCTGATCAAACGAAATTGCGAGAATTCGTATAATCCACCCACCACAATCGATGACTTATCCTTCTCGGGAAGGACCAAATAAAATTTTTGTGATTTATCCATGACATACAGTTTACCATCCATCCCAACATCAATAATGCCCAAAAAACAGACCGTCTCTTTATAAAAGGCCTGCTGTAAGGAGACGAGCGTGGATATGAAACGACCTGATCCACCGGCCTGTGCATTATTTTCATCTATAATTTCCATATTTGGGTAGAGCACTGTCTCCTTAATCTCCTTCAATGTTGAATAAAACGGGATGGATAGCAGAGATGTTGGTACAAGTTGACAGTGCGAGGTATGTTGCATGAAATTTGATTTCAAATCAAAACCATCTGTATGCTGTTCTTTGTTGATGGCAGGAATGTTACTGGGATAGGTTGTAAAGTTCTGCTGGAGTGTAAAGGACAGGGCAAGTTCACATAGTACTTGAGTGAGTTTGTATCGATGTGAGACACACTCAATATAGAGATCCTCTTGATTGCCCCATGTTGTATCATCAAAATCCCAATGATGCGGGAAGGACACAATGGAGATGTAGCTTCTTAAACATGTTGCAATGATGTAATGATTCTCTGTGGTATTCTCCGTCCAGAGAACGTGTATAAATGGATGTCGCTCATCTGCTGAGAGTGAGAGTATGTGAACATGGAAAAGTGACAACCTGATGCCAATGCGTAATGGAAAAACTGTGGGCCAATACTGGGGAGAGTCGTATAAGCAAATCACATGGTGTTCGTCTAATTCATATAGACCAAACACGATGTCAATGACTCGTGTAATGGTGCCTTCTATATGGATGGCTGTTGGGGGATCTTCCTTATCGATATTCATATCGTCGTATTGGGTTCGTTTAATCATGTATACTTTTGATCTTGATTGCTGAAATTGCTCAAGATTTGAATTATGTGCAGTTGTATTGGTGAAACAGTAATGCCAATCCAACTGAAAGAATGTATGATACATGATGGCATCGTCGCCTTGAAATAGGATGGTGGCTGTCGTTAATTCCAATAGGAAATAGACCTCGTTTGATTGGTGATATAGACTGGAGATGGCTGTCACTCGACCTACCAAAAAGGGAATGGCGTGTCGCTGTGCGAGATCAAACCTGACGCTATCGGCAGAGAGGATATCCAAGAGTAAAGGGGTCTGAGAGGCCAGCATGTAGACATGCTTGAATTCGAATTCAATAAAGCAAATACCAGAATCGGGTGAATATATAAAAGACCATTTTTTAATGCTTATATTTCTATTAAAGTATTCTGGATGATAGTAGTCAACGAGACATGGAATGTATTTATTTTCGTTCATGTCATATAAGAGGAGGGTGCCTTTTTCGTGTGAGTGATCAGATGCGAATACCATTTGGACATTACCGATAAGTTCAGCATTTTCAAAAGCGGAACTTGTCCCGGTGGTTTGTGTTTGTAGATCGGTAACTGTTTTATACGTGTTTTCCATCGGGTTTGGTTTTTGTGCTTTTTCTTAAAAAATAAAAAAATGAGGGGATAAATCTATTTAAAAGAGTCTCAAGTAGAAATAATACGATTTGATTGGTCGATGAGATTTTCGCGTTTGCTTTTTTGGAGGTGCAATAGAGTCTAAGACCGCAGGTGCGCTAGAATTCATTCCTAAAGGGAAAAGATGTACATTGGATTTTAACACTTTTTACTAAAAGTAAAGTATAATAATAATAAAAAAGAAGTGAAATATGTGCATGGCTGAGCTGCCTTGTCCCTCTTTTTTTGGGCCAGCGCAGATCATGTCACGTGTCATGTAGCATTAGCACAAATGGTATAACGTTCAAGTGGAGGTTCCTGCCGTGCTTCGCGTCTTCTTTTTCTTCTTATTCATTTATTTTTATATTATATTGTAAATGTCTACAATTCAAATAGATTTGAAAACACAAAAATACGATCGTCAACTACGGTAAACGACCCTTTCTTTTTTACACTCTGCTACTCTTGAATGAGAGTATTCATTTCTTCTTTCTATAGTCTTTGGGCTGCGGATGGACAGAAAGCATTAGAAGACGCTAATATCTGTCTACTTAACGCATCCCCCACTGGTTGTGAAATATTGAAGAACCTTATTTTACCTGGTAAGAGAGAGAGAGAGAGAGAGAGAGAGAGAGAGAGAGAGAGAGAGAGAGAGAGAGAGATATAGGAAAGAAAGAAAGAGAAAAAGAAAAAAAGAGAGAGAGAGAGAGAGAGAGAGAGAGAGAGAGAGAGAGAGAGTAAGAGAAATACTGTATATATACTTACTTGGTCTATCAAAAAAAAAAAAGGAGCTGGACAAGTCACCGTAGTAGATGAAGCAATGGTGACAAAACAAGATATCCAAACCAACTTTTTTTTGGATCCTGAAAGTATTGGTCAACCAAAGGCAAAGTCTGCAGTTGACCTACTTCAAGAGTTGAATGAAGACTGTGTTGTTACTGCAGTTGAAAAGGTATATTATTAATGAAAAAAAAAAAAAGTCTATATATATCCATTCCTTACTAATGTATGTATAGAGTTACAGTAAGCTTATTAAGGAAGAGCCCGATTTTTTTGACAAATTCACCATGATTATTGCCATTAATCTATCACAAGATGATGCCGTTCAACTCTCTGAGCTCTGTCACTCAACTGAAAAGTCACTTTTACTTGTTAAATCAAAGGGTCTTGTAGGCATGTTTAGATTACAAGCACCTGAACACACAGGTAATACTAATAATATATAGGATAGGATGAGTCAAATTAGAATACTGCTAACATTTAAATATATACATAAAGTTATCGAGACGCATCCTGAAAATGCAACTGATCTTAGGCTATCTTGTCCCTTCCAACAGTTGAAGGATTATGTCGAGACATTTAATTTAGAGGCACTCGACCAGACTGATCATGCGCATGTGCCTTATATTATTGTTTTATTAAAGTATGTGGATGATTGGAAGAGGGAGCATAATGGTCAGGCTCCCAAGACGTATGCCGAGAGAAAGGAATTGGGTCAAAAGATAAGGGCTGATATGCGTACACCTGATGAGGAGAACTTTGAAGAAGCTATTGCTAATCTTTGGAGAATAAATGCTGATACAAGTGTAAGTAAAGATATATAAAAAAGGGGGGGGGAGATCGTGTCTGTTATTTATTTATTTAGGGATTAGATTTCATCTGAAGTAAGAGCTATATTTGAAGATCCATCATGCCAGACAGCGCATAGTAATGTAAGAGAAAGAGAGTGGTGATATATTTAAGCATTGATATTTATAAAATAATAATAGTCTCCTCATTTCTGGGTATTGGCTAGAGCCGTTCGTGATTTTGTCGAAAATGAAGGTGGAGGACAATTGCCTCTTTCAGGCAAGCTTCCAGATATGAAATCTGACACACTTAATTACATCGGTTTACAGAAAGTGTAAGTGAAGAATTGCTTTATGAAACATATATTTTTTTTTTAAAAAATAAGAGTAATTCTTAGTTATCGCGAAAAGGCTTTGGCTGATTTGGAAGCAGTCACAAATCGTGTAAAGGCATTAACTGAAGGCTCCGAATTTGACATTCCTGCACAGACAATTGAAAGCTTTTGTAAAAATGCTGCTAGCATTAAGGTCATTCAGTATAATACTTTGAAGGAATCCAAGTTACCGCAAGAGAAATTAAGTAAGTTTGGAGGGGGGGGGGGGAATAGACACAGTACCCGGAAAGCTAAACAAAAAAGTTGCTATTTTTGTAATTGTATGTTTAAAGTGAACTGGGTTAAAAATGAAGAAAACTTTTGTTATTACTTGGTTTATAAAGCTGCTGATAAATTTGACAAATCCCACCAACGTTTACCAAGTAAGTATCAGTAAATCATCATCATAATAATAGTTAAATAAACTAAACAATAATAATAATAAAAAAAAAGCTTCACAAGAAGATCGTGAATTATTGAAGCAGCAAACTGTTGCTGTTTTGGAGGACATGGGTGTCACTTTGGCAGAAGCGGAGGAGATTGTACAAAGTGATACGATGGGTAAATCTATTCTAAACTAGTAAGTTGTATTTTATTGACTGATACATTCGTCTCCCCCCACTTAAACTTTTTTTTTTCTCTTGATTGGCAGTGTACGATTCGGTGATTTGGAAACCCCGAACATAGCAGCTCTTCTTGGAGGCTTAGCCTCTCAGGAAGCGATCAAATTGATAACTCATCAGTATATACCTATTAATAACACATGTGTATTTAATGGTATTACTTCTACTAGCAACGTTTTTGAGTTGTAGTTGGAAATAAAGAAAAAACGCGTTGAATTGTTGTTTTTTCATTAAAATAAAAAAAAAAAAACATACATTGGGCAAAACCAAAGTGAAATATTATAGAAAAAAAAAGTTTATGTAATATGAGATACTATACAGTATATAGAAAAAGAAGGTAAAGGGAGAGAGAAAAAAAGATGCTATATGAATATCAATTAAAAAGTGGAATGTGGTCATTGGTGTTAAAGAAATATAAACTCTGACTATTTTCTATGAATCCGTTTTTTTTTTCTTTGTTTCTTTCTTTACTTGGACTCCTCCATGCGAGCAGCAACACAAGCAGTAAGAGCAGCACCAACACCGCTACCATCTCTAGCAAGACCAAGACGGATGGTCTTTTCCAAGTTATTTATCTCTGGATTCAATTCCTTGAGAGCCTCATACATTCTCAATTCAAAAGAAGGATAGAATTCGTAAAGAGAGCCATCGATACCAATATCACAGCCATCGGGACCAACACCGCAGTGCTGAACAATGGCAGAAATAGAGGTAGCAGCAAGACGAGCAGCACGCTTACCAACAAGCTCACAAATCTTTTTGATAAACTTGGCCTCAGTGGTGGTGACATCGCTCAAGTTGAGGTTGGTATCTAAGATTTCCTTTGTATGAGTCAATTCAGCAGTATCATCAGACTCAATATTGGACATGAATGCGGTTTCAAAGGACCAGTGTCTGGATACCTCCTTGGACCAAGCAATACTTGTGTGGACATCGCGCTTGAGCAAAAGTTCACGATCAATCATATCGGTGAGTACATTACGGGTGATTTCACCGAGATACATACCAGAAATCAACTTTTCGTAAATCTGAGCATGAGGATTGATGGACTCACGATCCAATTTGTTATCAAAGCGGGTCAAGGGAAGCATCATGCGTTCGTTATCAAAGGCACCGAATTCCATGTTGATAATCATCTCATCAGAGGTTGTCTTTCCACCCTTCCACTTTCCAATATTGCTCATTTTTTCAATATAGGCACCGTTGGAACCTGTACCCAAAATAAGACCGGCCAAGGTGTTGGGCTTGTTGTATGCATTAGAGAGCAATGTACCAACAGTGTCATTGACAAGTGCGGATACTTTGACAGGCACGTGCTTTCTCAAAAGTGCATCTTGTAACAGTAAGACAGGGTCCTTACCAACTGCACCGGTACAGGCAAAACCCTTTGTCCAGGTAGACAAAATACCACGGTTGATCTATAGAGATAAAGAAAAGTGTTACTTATCATCCCCGCTTATCCTTTTATCTTTATTTCTCTCTCTTTTTAAAAGAAAAGCAAAAAAAAAAAAAAAAAAAAAAAGATGTCTATATTACCTTTGTCTGAAGAACAGGGAAAGAGAAAGTATAACCAAGGTTAAGTTCGGTCTCTTGATCCTCAAGACCTTGCTCAGTCAAGAAAGTATCAACACACTCGGCAATATAATCTAAAAGGCGTGTCAATCGGAGCTTGAGTTTCACATTATGGGGGGAGAAGTGGTTTTTTATTTTATTTTATTTTTTCGTTATTACTACTTACCACAAAGATTACGCATAGGGCCCGTCTTTAATTCTTCGGATACACGAGATTTTGAAGAGACAGTCTTAAATTTACCTTGTCCCAAAAGTGTAACAAGAACAACTCTGAGGTTGGTACCTCCCAAATCAAGAGCCAAGAAGTTACCTTCTTCTTTGCCTGTTGTTTTATATTAAATTTTAATTAATATACATATTCGAGCATTTTTTTTCGTAAAAAAACGAACCTGTCAAGCGACCTTCCACATAAGAAGGAATCATAGCAATGGTTGCACCTTCTCTAGCAAGACCTTTGTCCATTTCCTTAATAAAGTGATCGCGAATGCGTGTAAGGTAACCGGCGTCAACAGTGAACTGATCAATAATATCACGCATATAAGCTTCCTGTTCAGGAGTGCCACTGATATCTTTCACTTCGACTGCTAATGGTGATTTGGTAGACATTTTGGACAAAGCTTTTTTGGTTTTTGTGTAATACTTTTTTCAAAAAAAAAAAAAGAAAAAGAAAAAAAAGAAAAGATATAATGTTGACTAAAACCAGTTTCGTTTTTATTCAGCGGTCTTTTCTTTTTTTTTGGTCAGAAAAAGAAAAACCATGTTTACACACTCCGACAGATGATCGCTTGCATGATTAGGTCTCACTTTTTCTTAAAGGAAAAAAAGCCCTTGTGCAAAAAAAAAAAAGAAAAGCTACTCTCTAATGAGGCTGTGTATGATAATCAATAAAGTAAAGATGTACTTCATTATGTCAAACTGGGGATGAAATTAGTATTTACAGCCTCCTTTTGTCAATTTGTTAGTTTTTGTGGTAACATTGTTATCGATGAAATTGATTTCAAAAATAAAAATATGATATGATTATTCATACTCCACGTGGCGCTCTTCTTTACTTTTTGAAAACACATTAATCAATCAATTATTAAACTAAATCATTCATCAAGTTTAAGGTTCATTCCACTTTTTAAAATGAACTTTAATGTTCTTTAACTTCTCTATCGTTTGATGCTTCATCATTTGCTTATGATTGGTATAATTAATTAAAAAAAAAATGACCATTTTTTCAAAGCATCACTTCATGTTTTTTTTTATAAAAAAGAACACCTAAGCAAATCATCACATGTTTTTCCTTTTTGTTTCATTTAAATGTAATTTACATTAAAAAGTTTGTGAGCATAAAACAATTAAACTTTTACTCTGATTTTTTTTGTGAAACCCTTTCATTGGCTTTTATACATCTCTTTAATCAAAATAATGTGTATAAAAAAATAAATGAGCATGAATAAATAAATAAACAAATGACATTAATCTATTGCCATGACAACAAATGACACAAACTAAATTAATTAGACTTGTTGCTAAGCAACAGTGACGGTAAACTATTTTTCCAAAATAAAAAACATGAAAAAATCGGGAAAAATCAGAATTCATTTCAGAAGATTTCGTTATCTTCTCTTATTATTATTATTATTAATATTGCGCCACAATTATTATTATTATTACTTTGTTACTGTATATACTATTATTATTTTTATTATTAACGAATAAAAAGAATTATAAAAAGTTCAACCCGATACCCAATTGTAATCCTCTCTTTACTTGATCACCTCTAGCAGCAGTTAATGGCAAACAATAATTCAATTCGATACGTGCAATACTGTGTCTATAAATCAAACCAAACCCAGTGGAAATACTTGGCGATCTCGACAATGCCTCGTATGTTGACTTTGCACTCGTTCCCGACTTCCAAGGTATATTTGTACCAGCATTCACAAAGACATGAGCTCTCAATGGCTTTGACTCCAGCTTTGGTAATGGTGCGATGGCACTGACACCTGCAGCCCAATACATATTACCTCCGAGTGCATCACGATAGTCACGAGGTCCAATACCTCCATTTCTAAATCCTCGGACGGATAATGAACCTCCCAATAAGAAGCGATCGGATATAGTGGATGCTTTTTGGTGATCGTTCAGCTCGGCCAAAAAGCCACCTCTTAGTGTACCGCTAAGCACAAATCCAGGATGGACACCCAAAAATTCCTTGTTCTCTTTATCTATTAATAATTGTCCTCCTCCAAATTGTTTGCAGAATTGGGTCTCGAGCTCAGATTTGAAAAAGTTTGCATTGCCAATACCAAACAATCCACTTAGTTCTTGGGTAAGGCGAATATAGTGTCCGTTGGATGGTAATAACATGTCATCACGACGTTCACGAACAAATGTATGGTTGAGTGATGATTTTAAAGAGTGACCGACTTCCTTTCGAATGCTATAAGAGATGTTAATTATTAACTGCTATTTTCGTTTTCGTTTTCTTTTTTACCTGAGAGATGAACTAGGAGTCACACGATCAATAGAACGCCATGTCAAGTCATAACCAAATTCATGATAACCAAAGGAAGATAAAGTCTATTTTACAAATGAGTACGTGCAACCAAGTACAAATCAATATATATATAAAAAAAAAAACCACAAACCTTATAACGTAGACCAGCACCTCTTGCCAACTCTTCATAAGACGAAGTTAATGTATTATTGCAAAGTACTCTATGAGCATTAATGTCTATTTTTGAGTCAGGTGATGCGTTGACAGGTTTTGAAAGTGTAAACTAAATATTTCCCATTTTTAACATATAAAAAAAAGAAGGCAAAATGATGATCAATCTTTACCTGGAAAGCCGAACTATTTCTTGTACCAAAAGAAGCAACAGTTTCAAACAATTCACCTCCACCAAAAGCATTACGTACAGTAATGGATCCATTCTATATTCGTTGGTGTTACTGTTGTTAGTAAATACATTCATTTACTTGGCTTCTTTAATATTCATACCATATTTCCTTCATTATTGCCAATCTCTGTACCTGTTTTAATGAAAACACGGCTCTTTTCCTTCAACTGATAAATGACATTGATCGAATCAGGAGCAGCGAGAGGATCTGTATCGGATGCTCTATCCAAAAGCACCTGAACATACTCATAGATATCCAATCCCAAAAGTCGACTGGCTACCTCTTGTGAGTTGTTGATGACATCTGCTACTGTTTTGGATGATAGGACGTCTTTCGTGGCTATTTCAAGAAAACCAGATCGTGTTGCTTTGACGCCATCGACTCGAACTGCGTTAACGTGGGCTGAAGAGGAAGCTGATGCGTTGAGCTGGATAGAATATTTAGTTTTTTCTTTTTTATATTATTATTGAGTTTACCAATTCAAAGAAACGACGTGCAGCTTCGCGTTGACGTTGTTCTTGTGTAGGAAACTAAGTAATGATTATAATAATAATAATAATAAAGAGAAAAAATGAGCAATTGGAATCTTGCAATTTATAAAATGGTGGTGCCATTGCTGGTTTTTTTTTTTGCTATTGCTGCTGTTGCTCTCTTTGCGTACCTTGGCTTCTTCCATTATGAATAAAGAAAAACAAAGAAAACAAAAAGTTAGCTGCTGGGGGCCAGCAGGAGTTGAAAAAGCAAAAAAAGCGTCACGGTGTTTCCTTTTAGAGCAATGCGATCACCTTTTCCTCTTATTGAAACAAATAGTAACAGGCTTGGTTTATTCCTTTTTACTACGATTGCAAGATGCTATTCTATATCACTTATTACTATAACAGTATTTATGACTATTTTTTTTTTTTATCTGAATAAGCGATTCCTTTTAATAATAGACTTGCTATAACCATAGATTCTCTTAGCAATAGAATGTCTTTCCGATGGATAACTATTAGAGCAATTATAGTTAATGTCAATAGATATTCAAATGAAAGCGAGTTAGCTTTTATAAACTATAGTTTATGTATTTCATTTCATTCACTCAAGTTCATACTTTAAATATAGCCATTGGTGGTTCCACAAATAGATTTCATTTTAGTGCTTTAAGAACGATATTAAATTATTTTATTTTGGTTGTTGTTATTGTCGTACTGCCTCTCTAAAGCTATTATACATATATGAACAAGTTACCCGTCGAGATTTTAAACCAGATCTTTGTTTTATTACATCCGCGACACAAAGTAGAATGCATGACAGTATGTCGCCATTGGGCAGAAACAATTAAGGAATCTGTTCTATTTCACACCATTCGCATATGCAGCCTGGGCCAAATGAACCAACTCATGAAGAAAGTGAGACAGGAACCACTCCAAGGAGCCAAAGTGGAGCGACTCTTACTAGATTTAAAACCTTCTGATAAATTTAGAATGAACATTATACCCCTACTTTTCCCAAATATACGAGTCTTCATTGCCCTGAATATCGACCCAAAGACAGATTTTAATGACATGCGAGCTGCTGACAGACTAACACCACACCCTTGGTACCAACGTATCGAACACATTGCGGAATATGCCAATAGCATGCATTCATATTATATTCTTACGTCAGGTCCATGTCTAAATTTAACAAAGCTTTCAATACAATGGGACGATAGTAAATGTACGAAATCACTTGTAGATCTACTTGAGAATGCACCAGCTTTAACTACTTTAAGTGTAACAGGTTCCAATCTTACTCTATTAGATCTTGAGGTATTGCATCGTAATGTGCCTTTGCTCAAATCGCTTGGTGTTTATGATTCTCAAATGGAGTGTGAAGTTTTTCCCTACGATTGTGAACCTGCCATACATATAACCCACGTTGATTTTACATCCATTAGAGTGGATACATCTCGAGAGGAAGTATCATTACTGCTCTATTTTCGTAAAAAATACCCAAATTTGGTTGATTTTTCTTACAGTTTGGTGGTATTTGATGATTTTGAATTTGAATCCGAGGAGGGCTATCATGAAGGATTCTTGCCACTCATGGAGAGCCTTGGAACTCAACTTACGGCATTCAAATTTGGATTGACTGTAGAGTCTGTGTTTCCGTTTGACTTGCTGGACGAAGCTGGTATCAAACTCAAGAAATTGACTTTGGGACTGATAATAGAAGAACCGGCATTAGACGAGCTAGTCCAATCATGTCAACCACTCTATATCCAAACACTTGTAACACATTATATATTAGACTACAGCAATTTAAAATGGATTAACGAGTTCATGAACCTCAGGGAATTATACATGGCACAACCCTTTACAACAGAAGATCTCATCGACAAAACATTAGATTTGGACGAGTTGCTAGGTGTGCTGGGGCATAAACTTAGAGTACTGTCGGTACGTGGTGTTGTATTGACCTTTAATCTGATGAAAATTCGAAAATACCGACTCGAGGAATTCTCACTTGATATGACATGTCTTTCACCGCAACTGGATACGTTTATCTCACAGTCATTTCCAGAGTTACGATCCTTGTCGCTCAAGACATGGAATTGGTGTAATGAGGCTTTTATTTTACCAAATATCAATCTATCGTACTTGGAGATATCAGATAGACGGTTAAAGGACGCTGATAAGATTCTTGTCATTACGCTCAACAAGAATGAACGACGCTGGTATTCGGCAAAACAGAAATATGACACAAAGTACACAAAAAGACACTTTAATTACAATGATGCGCCCATGTATCCAGCTATTTCCTCTTTCGCATTCGATAAACATAAAGGGAGACCCTATATAACGTTTGTTTGCAATTCTTTGCATACTTTATTTATTATGAACAGTGTCGAGTAACTTTTTATAAGAATAAAAATAATGTACGATATGACACTAGATATATTTCTTTTAGGAAACATTTTGTTTTAATGAACGTGCTGCAGATATGGTTATGCGGCCAAATTTAACTCACGACAAAAAAGTCCTATATGCGACAAACAATTATGGAAAGCTTGTATATCTAAACATATGTGTATATAAATATACCAGTAGGTTATCGACGCTAAAGTATGATCTGGAATTTCCAAATCGGAGTGTTAAGAGTTGAAAAGATAGGCTAGAACAGCGTACCTACGTGATTTATCTCCTGGGCATGATGGATTATAAAATTTAGCGGAAAACGATGTGCATGTTATTACGTATAATAATAAGAAGTATCTATTGTATTTCAAAGGAAAGAAAATAACATAGAGATATCAGGGCTTTATTTTGATTACTCTATCTGTATATTGATAATTGAATAATGGTATTTAAAGAATAAAAAAAAT
>MU622307.1:122260-155509 GCA_025399235.1 Backusella circina FSU 941
GAGAAAAATTTTACCAATAAAAAAAAACTTTAAAATTCATATACCACTCTTTGTTTTTAACTGTGATGGAATGCATAAAAAATGTTCCTTTGACTAGTGTGAAATTGTTCTTTTTTATTCTGAAATATTCTTGCTCTTTCTTCGGTGTTCCCGAGGCTAAGGTTTAGGGCACCAACCATGTCTATTTTCAAATTTTGTGCCATCTTTTCTCAGTAAATGATTAAATTGACGGAATAACTTTATCAAATTCTAACATAATAAGTTATAATAGAAAATGCTGATTAAATGAAAAAAAAATGTATGGTGGAACAAAAGAACAAATATATGATTACATGAAGAAGCACAAAAATAGAGTGCTTGATGACCTGAATGACTAGATTAAGTCGCGCTGTAACGTTTTGTTTTTTCATATTATTTACGTTTTCCAATCTTTAATCCAACAGCATCCAATTTCAGGTAAAAAATTCTTATTATCATTTTTTTCTGTTTATTCTTTTGTTCTATATAGATTATTGTTCATTGTTTCTCGAACTAAATAAAGTTTTATTGGTTTCAGTTACAAGGGTTTAGGCGCATGGTTATACGGAGACCGTTCCCTTTTCTGTCTTTAGTAGAAAAGACTATATTGTAAAGATATAAATGTTATAATAATAATAAAAGAAGGAGGATAAATAAACCGCTTTATGATTTCGCTAAAAAGAGATAGGAAAAAGAATAGAAAAAAAAACCCCCATAGACTAAGTGTATTATTGATCAGTTTGAACTTAATTGAAAATCCGCATGTTACTCCAAGAAGTTGATAGGTGAATGGCTATTGGTGGGCAGTCAAACAATTCAATTCGCTCTATGAATTACTCCCTCTCTCTCTGTTGTATAAAATAAATAAATTTGTTCTATGTACTGAATATGTTTAATTTTACTTCCAAAGTGAAACAACCTCTATAATGCAAAAATACTAACTTCTTTTGAAAACAAGCAGATGGCGTGTTCCATGTGAATAACATTTAATGTTACATATATTTAACTGCACTTCCTCATAGAACTTTCGCTCATATATTTTAGCCAGAAAAAACACCCTACCAATTCACTTTGTACGAAGTCTTTCTAAAGGGAAAAAATGCCACTGCAATTTTTTTATGTTACCTAATTGCTCAATTTCTGTATTTTTTTTTTCTAGAAACAGCATAATTATTGTGTTCCGAACTGCTGGTCACCACCAATCAGTTATAGAGAATAATAGAAGTAAGTATGACCTTACCAAATATAGGTATATATACCTGCTTGTTGGACAGTCATCTGCGCAAATTAACTTTATTTTTTGAAACTAGTTGAATTGATTGCTTTATGCTTGGTTTTCTATCAACAATACTTTCTCGTTTATCCCTTGATGTATGTATCCGGTCTCAAATTATGTATTCCTTTCTATTTCTAATATACAAAAATATTAATGCTAAATAACAAATATGATATACCTATACTAATAATGTTCGTTTCAATAACAGTATAGTAGCTGCTCACATACAAACGAGTAAGACATTGAATAATTTAGTGTATAAATGGTAAATATCCCATATCCCAAAAATATTGTATAAAAGCGATATATTGGTCTACAGAAATGATAAATTGGAGGGTTTGTTATTATTTGTAATCCTGATTAGAGAGTACATGAACATAGACATTAAAATGATGTAAATTGGTATTTATAGACCATCTCTCCTCCTCAGGAGAAGAGTCTATACTGGCCCAGATTCGCCAAAAATTGACTCCATCTTCTTCAAATTCTTAAAATGACATCATTTTTCCAGTCTTTCAGTAAACTTTTGGTGATCTGTGATGCCAATGCTGAAAACTCCGCGTTAAAACAACACCTTTCTTTAATTATAATTCCGCCTATTTTTTTTTAACAAAAAAAAAGTTTAAATAAAGGGTTTCTTTGACTTACAATTTTGCGATCTTTCTTCCTTCTTTACCTCTCTTTCTCCAACAAAAATTTCATATTCGTTATTTTTTTCTTCCAATCGTTAATTTTAACTGTAAATACGACAATATACTTAATACGTTATAACAATGACTGAAGGTAATTCTCCTTTTGATACTACTCCATGATATCGCGATATTTATATAAAAGCTATTATTTATAATGTAGCTCTTTTTACACCTGAAGAATTGCTTTTCAATAATGGTGAATGGAAACCTCCACTTAACATACAAAGCCATACTGGGGAAGAATCAAATCCCTTTGAAAATAACTTTCAAAACCATTTATTAACATCAGTAATTTCTACCAAAGACAATGTTACAGCAACTTGGCCAATGAATTCTCTTCAGGAGGCACATACATATGGTGCCACTAATAGTACTTCTGGCTTGTCTCCTGTATCTATTTCACCTTCCTCTCCCTCATTCTCTGTAAGCTTTAGTCCTATCAGCTCTACTGGTTCATTCTCACCAAAAAATTTGAACGATACAAATGTTCAAACACTTTCATCATCAGTCCCTGTGGAAGAACATCAGCCATCAGCATCACGTCGTAGTGTTCGAACACAAAGAAGACACAGCTATTTTACAAATTTAGATGTTGAGCAAGAATACAAACCTAGAAATACACAATCATCAAGCGGTAGAAAGCGCCGTATTGTATTTGAAGGCGATGATGCAGAAGAGCGCCGCCAAAAATTTCTAGAAAGAAATCGAGTTGCTGGTAATTTTTTTTTCCCCTAAAATTTTATTTATCCATTAAAAATTTTTATAGCATACAAATGCCGCCAAAAGAAAAAAAATTGGGTTCAAGAACTCGAACAACGCGCTGAATCTGTTGATAAACAAAATGAAGAACTTCGTGATACTGTGGCTCAATTGAAAGAAGGAAGTAGATATTTACGGAATCTACTACTTACCCACGGCGATTGCAACTGTGAATCCGTTGTAAGTATATTATTTTTTTATTTACAGAACATTGATTGATTATCTAACGCATTCTGTTTTTCTTAAAAGCAAACCTACCTTCGTCAAACATCTGCTCAACTCACAGAAAGCTTTACAGATATAAAAAATCCACCCAACGTACCTGTTGTCACCCCACAGAATTCGCTTTCAATGACACCAATGTTTCAAACTTCGCTAGATTCAACATGTGGTCCCTTTTCAACCTATCCCCCTTTCTCTGAACTATCAACTGGTTTGACTCCTTTCTTCGATACATCGATGGATCAATCTGAACCAATAGACTACTTTTCTTGAGTTTTCAAACTCTTATATGCCCATGTGTCTTTTTTATGAAGAAAAAAAAGATAACTTTCGTTCACTCGTTATTATTAAGACAATATGCACCCATATCTTCTATTTCCTTCCATATTACACAAGTATCTGATTTAAACCTTAAACTTCCCCTTTTTACACATTATTATTATTATTATTCTCTCCTCTCATCTATGTTAACAAGTCTGTATATAATTAAAGTCCATATTAACCAAATATTTACAAATACTAAATGATGAAGAAGATGTACTATGTGTGATAATTAATCCTTCTTTGAACAAAAAAAACAAAAAAAATACGTATTTTGGCCCCTGGTCAGTCAATAAAATCTTAAACACCACCTTAAAAAAAAATTCCAAGGTGCAACAATAGGCACAAAAAAAGTAAATTCGATTTGATCGAGATCTGTTTCGCAATAAGAATCATATAAATCAAAATGAATTTTAGCAATCTGTTTTATTGTATTAAGCCATTGAACATGCGCATTAATTAAGACTTTTTCAATTCCTATATATTGAATACCATACCGTGCAGATGGAACTTTCTGTTTAGTTTGACTGATTTGTTTTTTAATAAAAAAAAATTTTCTACAATGTTCTTTTTACACAAAGTACCCCCTATTAAAGGTTTTTTTTTTCTAAAAACTAAAAGTATGTCTAAATTAAATAATTTTTGGATCACGTATCTGAAAGAAAATGGTGATACAAGCATAAAATCGATCTATTGTCCTTTTTTAAGGAAAGAAAAAAAACTTTCTAAGGCATTCTATTTGTTTATATTTCAATTCAAAAAAAAAAAATAGTACGCTTGCAAAATCCAAAAAAAGAAAGAAAGAAAAAGAAGAAATCATAACAAGAAACGTCCCTTTTCAAATATTAATACTAATAATATATAATCAATTACACCAACAAGAATCTGTAATCATCATTTTGTTGACTCAATATATACTTTAGTCTAATGTATTTCCGGTGCATTACTTCTAGTTCTTTATAAACGTAGTCTTTTCCCTTGTTTAAAGATATATATTTCGATGATCAATATTTAATGAGAACGAGTTTCTGGTAAACTGCCCCCGCCAGAAATGAAATGCCAAATATATCTAAAAGTAGAATTGAAACATAAGGGGTGTTACTGTATGAAAATCACAATTACATCGGCCTAATAAATTGGGTGGGCGATACCGTCGTATATTTTCATTGTCCTGAAAAGGTAACCAAGTGAAATAAATTTGACAATCTAAATGTATTTTAAGGAGTGGTTAAACAGACTATGTATCAGAGTTTTTGAGGCAATTCTTTATATATAAACTCCCAAGGAGACCTTTCATATGGTTTATTTGAATACCTAATAAATCTAGATAGGTAGGTGAGAGACGGATATTCAAAGATGGTATATACGTTGAGACTATAAATGTTGTATCACATTTTCGTACCATTGTGTATAACATGAATGAGTTTTACTTTCTTCAATTGGCGGTTATATCCTCCGAAAAAAAACTTTTTTTTTTTTTTTTGCAATGATTATACTATCTAATCTTAGAGCTATTACATTGAGGGTCACTTTGATGAAACTTTTGAGCCTATTCAAGTATGAAGAAATATTTAAGCTAACTAACCGGCTTTTTGCTTCCCCTTTTTTTTCATTAAAATCCCGCCATTTTTTCCATGTGGCTTGCTCGATTTTGGGCCTAGTTTTTCATTTGCCAAAATATAATTAAATTATTTATATCATTTCAGATTTGTAGTTGAAGAATAAGAACGAGTGGTAATCAAGTACTTTTATTATACAATAATATGCGAATTATTTTGCTTGTTTGGATTTTATGATCTCATCATATGGAAAAAATGAGAATGATCAACCTAAATAGCTTTTTGTATTTAGTCAACTTTGATTTTAAGTCACAGGAGCGGGGAGTATTTTTTTTCGATGATAAGTTACTACAATCAAGATGCTGACAGGTTTGTGACTAGCAATAATTCTAAAGAGCTAATGCCGATGTTATCAATCGAACATTAATTCAACGAATGGACCTTGCTTTTTTTTTTTTTTCTTTTTTTTTAGAAAACTAACAACTTTATATCGTCCAGTAGGACCTTATTCCGAAGAGTACAGTGCAGCTGGTAAACATTGTCACTTTGTGAAAAATAAATATCACTAAGCCAAAAAAAATGACAGTTATTGAAGTCAGTTTGGGCAAAAATGGTTGTCGCTCTCGAAAAACCATAATGTCCACTTAGGCAAAAAAAAAAAAAAAAAAATAAAACCATCGTTTCTTATATTACTAATATGATACTTTTTCAAACAAAAAAAAAAAAAAAAAAAAAAAAACCATCTGTACAGTGCTTCCACCGTCATTTGGACATTTTTTTGAAATTATTGGTCAAAATTTAGAAACCAATTGGTCACTTTTTTAGATTCATTTGGTCATTTTTGTAAATTTCATTTGGTCGTTACTGAGATCTTCATTTTACTTTTGCAAGGAGTCATAACATGAACACTGACTTTTCCTATGAAAACGGCACTGGTGATATTTTTGACGAGCAAGTTCAGGAAGCACCGAGTTACTTTGAGGACAAATCATTTCCCTTAACGGGTTTGACAGATCTTCGAAAGTATATCAAAAACCAGAACATTCAGGTTGAAGCAAGATCTTCAGCCGACGCTGAGATGAAAGAGGCTGAACTTAAGAAGGAGAAAGTTCTTCAGTATAATATCTATACACTCGAAGATTGTGAGTGTTAGTTTTATTTTTTGAAGGAAAAGCTTATGAAACCAACGCAAGCAGCCCTAGCAGCCAATGTCAATTATGGCACTGCTCGCAAATGGAAAAAGACATACAAAGGAAGACCTTAGAAAAAACCCGGTTAAAAGAAAAACACCCAATAAAACATTTAATATACCGTTACAGTAAGTCAAATGAAACCCATAAAACCCATTTAATCAATTTTTTTGATGAAGATTCTACGGCAACAATCCAAAACGCAGTAGAAAACTTGGACTTAATTCGGATGAGTAAGGTGGAAGATACACTGAGGTGTAACCTTGCTGCATAATTATGGGTTCGATCATTTCAGGAACATGAATTGGAGCATTGTCCATACTAATAAAGTAACCTTTCATTTCAGGAAATTTATTCATGATGTCCATGTATCGCTAATGAGTTGAAGATAGTGTTCAACTGTAGTACCCTTAGGAACAGGTAATTGTTCTTCAGGTGCTTTTCTTTTTGTAGCTCCTATTGCTTTTCTTCTCTTCAAATTGCCAGACTCTCTTAGCTTCATGTTAACAGCCTTGACTGCCGATATTTCCTGTTTTCAAAAATGCCCAGTGAAAAAAGGTGAAAATAGGTTGCCCACTATTTACAAATAATTTGACACGATTCTTAGTCAAAACACCATAAGACTCTTTATTTAAGCATTTAATGAAGGTATCTATAGAATACTGGATGTAATTTTGTAAATGTTTAATAGAGCACCTTTACTTCTTTTAATGACCTTTGAAGTATCTTTCACATTGGTTAGTTAAATAAAATAAAAATAAAATAGAGTATTTAGTAGTAATTAAAGCAATAGCTATTATAACTATTCAATAAGGGAATGTTTATTTAACATATTGATCATAACATATGAAGATGTATTGATATAAAGAGGGCAGTTAAACATATTAATACATTAGGGCGCACCACGCAATATCACTATTATATAGATTTACTCTTCATCTTGTTCGCCAGCTTCTTGTTCTTCATCTGTATCGTCATCTTGATTTTCATCATCTGTATCGTCATCTTGATTTTCATCATCTGTATCGTCATCTTCATTCTCAGAACCAGGACAAGGTATAATAGTAGAAATATATTCATCAATATTGGTTACTTTAATATTCGTATTCTTTTTTCTTCCATTCTTAATGTTAGACATGGCATTACTGGGTGTTTTGCTGTACTCAATAACCATTTCTTCAATATTTTTAATCATAGACTAACAAAGTCAAATAAAAAATGATAGAAAGAGGAAGGGAAGCAAAAAGTTAAACATTTCTTCTAAAATAATCATATTTCAACTGGGTCGCTTACTTCTATTAAGCCAAATCCTTTTAATAATGCATTTATTCCACCACTCTTCACTTCACGGAATGTACTTGGATAATTAAATGCACACAACTTCTGTAACGTATATACCTTCTTGTCAACTATGTTCATTCCATATACAACACAAGATAATCCCATTATCTGAACCATAGGGGCAACAACGTTTTTGATTTTGTTTTGGGGGATGTATGGCATTCGTTTTAAGGTAGTGTTTAAGTGGACTTTTGTAGTTAAAGCAGATTTAAGGAAATCTCTGTACATTTTGGACGGAGTCGTGGAGGAATGGCGTGCCAGCTCTCCAGTGGTGACATCAAATTCATTATTGCTTAAATCCTTGACAATAAGTCTGAAGTCCAACTTAAAAAACAAATTTGACACAGACAAATGTCGTGAAATCGTGTCGCCCCTACAGAAGTAGTTACTATCATTATACATGATCTTAACTAAGAATGCAGATTGTAACTTACCATTGTATAAAGTACTCATTTGGATTAAAAAAAAGTTCAATTATGGGACCCCAGAATTTAACCAGAAAAGATGTCTCTGAGAATCGTTGTTGCGAAGTACCATGAAATAACACTGGTTTATTCACAATTTGGTCCATGCTATGTAAAATAAATATTATATCAATATATCGCTTATATATCATAGTGTTATAACCTACATATGTACATATATCATTTTGATTTCCCTTTCATTCGAATTTGAATAGAGGAAAGCCTCAGCATTCTTCAAAAAAGTTTCACCAGTTTTACGGCTTTCGATCTAAAATTTTTGTTTAGAATTTGTACAGACTTTTAATAGTATGTTATGCTGTTTATATTACCTTTTTAGTACCATTATGCATTTCTTTTATGTCGCGCTCTACTCCTTCAATATTTAATTGGAATCTGTTATTGAGTTGAGTGAGTTTGATACCGATCGCTTTAAGCTGAGCTAGATTACTAAAGTCGATAATAACATTTCGAGATAAGAAGGCAATGCACTTTGACTTCCATCCAACGAGCTCCATTTCATAACCAACGGAAAGAGTTTTCTCCCCCAAAGTTCCTTGCAAACCTCCAAATACAATTTTGTCAGGAGAAACAATTTTTCGTTTTCTCATTGGCATTATTCTTGTCTTCGATGATTTTCTTAGGCGTTTATATCTGTTTGATTCAATTTGGAGGTCAAGCAGTTGTCTTTCCGCATTTGTTTTTTCTATTTGTTTTAAGATTTCATTATCAGTGGTCATTTTTAATTTTTAAGTTATAAAGGTGGAAGATTGACAATATCAAGGGAAAAGTATCTGTAATACTAAACCAAAGTCCGATGTCAAGACTTTCTGCGTCATCTGCTGCAACGTCTGACCTTTAACTCAGTCACAATTTTTTAATTTCGGGATTTTAGAAAAAAAGAAATCCAAATAATAAAGTAATGAAGTCAAAGTCGCTTATCTCTAGAACTATAATAGATAACGCTTCCAAACTTTACATGATCAAAGATCGGTATATATTATGTTTATTCATTAAAAAAAAAGAAGGTTTAATATGATGTTGGGTGACCTTCGTTATCCACAACAGCTTGGCATCGTACAGGCATACTATGGACAAGTGCAGTGGTATACTCAACACTCAATTCACTCCAAACTCTTCTAAGCTCACGCTCAATATCTTGATCATTTGTAATCTTGTAGATAAGCTTTCCCAAACGTCTTTCCATTTCTGCCCAAACGTTCTCAATTGGATTTAAATCCGGACTCTGGGCTGGCCAGGAGGGAAAGTGCACAATTTGCATATGCTCTTTGGCCCTCTTCGTCTCGGCGCTCGTATGCCATGTAGCATTATCTTCTTGGAATTGAAGTGTTCTTTTTTCCTTTCTACACGTTTCTGTATACCAAGGAAGAAAGACATCTTGAAGAATTCCAATGTAATCCTTGCTTTTCAATCTTCCTGGAAACACGTGTAGAGGTCCCATTCCGCCTTTGTAAAAACAACCCCATTCCTATATGCTCCCTTTAGAATATCTACCTTTTGATATGGTATACTTGGGCTTGTATCTATCACCTTTCTTTCTGAGTACGTGCTTGCTGGTTGTCGAGCGCTCATACGTGAATTGCGATTCATCGGACCAAATGATGTCGTCCCATTGGTGAATCGCCTATTCAAGATGTTCATTACACCATTTAACCCTTTTTTGTTTGTTAATATCGCTCAACAGTGGTACGTGAGCGGCAAAAAAGGAATGAAAACCTTTGTCGTTGATCAATTTTATAAGTGTTGAGCGAGAAATCTTAACACCACCATTTTTTAAAATCTCCAAATATTGGTCGAATGTTTGGAAGGGTGCTTCTTCAACTAAATTCTCGAGATGGTGTCCCAATCTTTTGTTATCTCTAACTGGTCTCTTCCTCTTTTTATTGGATTCTACCAGACCGTT
Organism: Backusella circina FSU 941; assembly: GCA_025399235.1. NCBI lineage: Eukaryota > Fungi > Mucoromycota > Mucoromycetes > Mucorales > Backusellaceae > Backusella > Backusella circina. The sequence continues at coordinate 132,024 of MU622307.1, forward strand.
TTCCTTTTGGTCTGCGATAATATCACGGACGGTACTGTCAGGTATGTCCATGAGCCTGCTAATTTCGGCTGGTTTGATGTTTGCCTTAGTAAGCCAGTAAATACCAGCAAGATCAGTGATTCCATGTTTATCATAGCCTTTTCCATTATTTTTTCTCTTTGTATTTGAATTTGAGACATTTTTATGTATTAATCTTTATAAGAGCAAGTTGTTGAAGATGGAGTATGGATGAACAATTTTATTAAAAAAATCGGAGCCCGAAATTAAGTAATTGTGACTGAGTGCTTCCATCGTCATTTGGACATTTTTTTGAAATTATTGGTCAAAATTTAGAAACCAATTGGCCACTTTTTTATATTCATTTGGTCATTTTTGTAAATTTCATTTGGTCGTTACTGAGATCTTCATTTTACTTTTGCAAGGAGTCATAACATGAACACTGACTTTTCCTATGAAAACGGCACTGGTGATATTTTTGACGAGCAAGTTCAGGAAGCACCGAGTTACTTTGAGGACAAATCATTTCCCTTAACGGGTTTGACAGATCTTCGAAAGTATATCAAAAACCAGAACATTCAGGTTGAAGCAAGATCTTCAGCCGACGCTGAGATGAAAGAGGCTGAACTTAAGAAGGAGAAAGTTCTTCAGTATAATATCTATACACTCGAAGATTGTGAGTGTTAGTTTTATTTTTTGAAGGAAAAGCTTATGAAACCAACGCAAGCAGCCCTAGCAGCCCTAGCAGCCCTAGCAGCCCTAGCAGCCCTAGCAGCCCTAGCAGCCCTAGCAGCCCTAGCAGCCAATTTCAATTATGGCACTGCTCGCAAATGGAAAAAGACATACAAAGGAAGACCTTAGAAAAAACCCGGTTAAAAGAAAAACACCCAATAAAACATTTAATATACCGTTACAGTAAGTCAAATGAAACCCATAAAACCCATTTAATCAATTTTTTTGATGAAGATTCTACGGCAACAATCCAAAACGCAGTAGAAAACTTGGACTTAATTCGGATGAGTAAGGTGGAAGATACACTGAGGTGTAACCTTGCTGCATAATTATGGGTTCGATCATTTCAGGAACATGAATTGGAGCATTGTCCATACTAATAAAGTAACCTTTCATTTCAGGAAATTTATTCATGATGTCCATGTATCGCTAATGAGTTGAAGATAGTGTTCAACTGTAGTACCCTTAGGAACAGGTAATTGTTCTTCAGGTGCTTTTCTTTTTGTAGCTCCTATTGCTTTTCTTCTCTTCAAATTGCCAGACTCTCTTAGCTTCATGTTAACAGCCTTGACTGCCGATATTTCCTGTTTTCAAAAATGCCCAGTGAAAAAAGGTGAAAATAGGTTGCCCACTATTTACAAATAATTTGACACGATTCTTAGTCAAAACACCATAAGACTCTTTATTTAAGCATTTAATGAAGGTATCTATAGAATACTGGATGTAATTTTGTAAATGTTTAATAGAGCACCTTTACTTCTTTTAATGACCTTTGAAGTATCTTTCACATTGGTTAGTTAAATAAAATAAAAATAAAATAGAGTATTTAGTAGTAATTAAAGCAATAGCTATTATAACTATTCAATAAGGGAATGTTTATTTAACATATTGGTTACGATAAATGAGAGGTTATTGGTATAAAAGGGGTAGTTGATTGTATACATATATTAGGAATCACCACACAATATCACCATTACATAGAGTTACATCATAATCATCTCCACTTTCTTGCTTGTCATCTTCTTATTCGTCTTCTTATTCGTCTTCTTGTTCATCTCCTTGTTCATCTTCTTGTTCATCTTCTTGTTCATCTTCTTGTTCATCTCCTTGTTCATCTTCTTGTTCATCTTCTTGTTCATCTTCTTGTTCATCTTCTTGTTCATCTTCTTGTTCATCTTCAGAGTCGGGATATGGTATAACAGTAGAGATGTAGTCATCAATATTGGTTGTTGCGGCAATTGTACTCTTTTTTCTTCCATTCTTGATATTACGCATGGTATTAGTAGGTGTTCTACTGTAGTCAATAATCATTGCTTCAATATTTTTGATCATTGACTAACAGGATCAATGAAAAATGGTAGAACGAGAAAGGGAAGCAAAAAGTTAAATATTTCCTCTGAAATAATCAGGTTTCAAGTAGTTCACTTACTTCCACTAAGCCAAATCCTTTTAATAATGCCTTCATTCCACCTTTCTTGACTTCACGAAGTGTACTGGGATAATTAAATGAATGTAACTTCTGTAAAGTATATACTTTTTTGTCAACTATATTCATGCCGTATACGATACAAGATAATCCCATAATTTGAATCATGGGGGCAACAACGGTTTTAATCTTATTCGGGGGAATGTATGACATTCGTTTCAACGCAGCGTTTAAATGGGTTTTTGTGGTAAGGGCAGATTTTATAAAATCTCCGTTCATTTTAGACGAAGTTGTTGATGAATGACGTGCCAGCTCTCCAGTGGTAACATCTAAGTCATCATAGTTGTAATCCTTGATAATAAGCCTAAAGTCCAACTTAAAATGCAAATTGATCACAGATAAATATGGTGAAATCGTGTCGCCCCTACACAAGTAATTATTATCATTATACATGCTTCTAACCAAGAATACGGATTGAAATCTACCATTGTATAAAGTACTCATTGGCATTAAAAAAAAGCTCGATCACTGGACCCCAGAATTTAACCAGGAAGGACATCTCAGAGAATTGGTTTAGTGAAGAACGATGAAATAATATTACCTTGTTAATGATTTGATCCATACTATGTAGCGTGAATGTTAGATCAATATATCGTCTGTATTTCATAGTGTTACAACCTACATATGTACATATATCGCCTTTGTCGCCCTTTCATTCGAATTAGTATAATGATATGATTCAATATCCTTCAAGAAAGTTTCAGCAGCAACACGGTTTTCGATCTAAATTGTTTGTCTAGTATTTGTACAGGTTTTTACATAGTAAGTTGTGTTGTTTATATATTACCTTTAAAGTACCCTTGTGTATTTCTGTTATGTCTCGCTCCACTTCATCAATGCTTAACTGGAATCTACTGTTTAGTTGATTTAGTTTGATACCAATCAATTTCAGCTGATCAGCGTTACTGAAGTCAATGATGATATTGCGACACAACAATGCAATACACTTTGATTTGCAGCCATTGATTTCCATTTCATAGCCCACGGAAAGAGTCTTTTCCCCTAATGTGCCCTTCAAACCTCCAAATACAATTTTATCAGGAGAATGAATTTTAGGTTTTCTTTTTGGCTGCACTCTGGTCGCTGAAGTTTCTCGCAATCGCTTATATCGCTGAGATTCGAGTTGTAAATCAAGGAGATGTCTCTCCGCATTTGTTTCTTGTATTTGTTTTAATATTGCTTTATCAGTAGCCATTTTTGAAAGTTGTTTAAGAATGGAGAACACTTAATACACTTCAAAATGTAGTAAAATGCTTAAAAAAAATCAGCGTGACGTCACGCTATATGGGATTTGAAGAATTTTTTTTTCTGTGGCGTCACACTAAATTTCCGTGATAGTACTCATGGTGTTGCTTTCCGGTCCTTCATATTTTGTTTTTGGCTTGCACAGCTCAGAGTTGGTAGCTTGGAAGATGATGGCTGCTTTCAAGCGAACATTGCTAGATATAATGACCATTGCGATAGGTTGATGGGCCGATTCTATTACTTTGCTTTTTAAAATCGTGGTTATTTTCTTTTAGTAAGTGCGTCAATACATTAAGCATTTTGATCTATTACTAACTACATTTTGTCTAAATATTCAAATGCTTCTACTGTTGCCGGTTAGCACACCATGAGTACTCCTAAGCGAAACATGTGATCATCATAGCATATTTCATTAGGTTCAGGAACTAGCCCTGTGTGAGACGATCGATTGATAGTACTCATGGATTTGCTTTCCGGCTCTTTATATATATATATATATATATATTGGCTTGCAGAGCTTAGAATCCGTAACTTGAAAGATGATGGCTGCTTTCAAGCGAACATTGCTAGATATAATGACCATTGCGATAGGTTGATGGGCCGATTCTATTACTTTGCTTTTTAAAAGTCATGGTTATTATACCCAGACTAAAACAGCAACAATATTCATGCAAGAACACCAATCTCATCAGCTAAAACTAACAACACGTTTACTGTCTAAATACTCAAATGCTTTACTATGCTAGTGCCGGTTATAGCACACTTCATTGACTACTAATAAAAAAAAAAAGTGATCATCATAGCAAATTGTGCAAAATAGGTAAAAGAACTAGCCCTATGTGAGAAGATCGATATGATAGTACGCAAAACTGGATTTGCTTTCCGGCGAATTAAATATATATATAAATATACATTGGCTTCCAGAGCTTAGAATCCGTAACTTGAAAGATCATAGCTACTTTCAAGCGAACATTGCTAGATAAAATGAACATTCGGCGAGAGAAGTTCATGGGCCGATGCTATTACTGGTGCAGTCTAACAATCGTGGTTAGTTACGAATACTAAGTACAACAAAACATTAAGAACTGTGAACAATTAAGAACTACATTGTGTCTAAATATTCAAATGCTTCTACTGTTGCCGGTTAGCACACCATGTAGTAACTCCTAACCGAAACATGTGAGCATCATAGCATAGGCCATTAGGTTCAGGAACTTAGCAATGTCATGTGAAACGATCGATTGATAGTACTCATGGATTTGTTTCACTTGAAGGGCTTTCATATTATTATGTACAATTCTTTTATTCATAATCCTGATCTTGTTGATCTGGTGATTATGGAGGAGGAGACTCCATACTTATATACTTTCTCATTGAGATGCTTTGACGAATATAGAACTATAAGCAACAAATTGAGTGATGTGAAAATTACGTCGAAGGTCATTAAAAGAAGTAAAGGTGCTCTATTAAACATTTACAAAATTACATCCAGTATTCTATAGATACCTTCATTAAATGCTTAAATAAAGAGTCTTATGGTGTTTTGACTAAGAATCGTGTCAAATTATTTGTAAATAGTGGGCAACCTATTTTCACCTTTTTTCACTGGGCATTTTTGAAAACAGGAAATATCGGCAGTCAAGGCTGTTAACATGAAGCTAAGAGAGTCTGGCAATTTGAAGAGAAGAAAAGCAATAGGAGCTACAAAAAGAAAAGCACCTGAAGAACAATTACCTGTTCCTAAGGGTACTACAGTTGAACACTATCTTCAACTCATTAGCGATACATGGACATCATGAATAAATTTCCTGAAATGAAAGGTTACTTTATTAGTATGGACAATGCTCCAATTCATGTTCCTGAAATGATCGAACCCATAATTATGCAGCAAGGTTACACCTCAGTGTATCTTCCACCTTTGTCATCCGAATTAAGTCCAAGTTTTCTACTGCGTTTTGGATTGTTGCCGTAGAATCTTCATCAAAAAAATTGATTAAATGGGTTTTATGGGTTTCATTTGACTTACTGTAACGGTATATTAAATGTTTTATTGGGTGTTTTTCTTTTAACCGGGTTTTTTCTAAGGTCTTCCTTTGTATGTATTTTTCCATTTGCGAGCAGTGCCATAATTGAAATTGGCTGCTAGGGCTGCTAGGGCTGCTTGCGTTGGTTTCATAAGCTTTTCCTTCAAAAAATAAAACTAACACTCACAATCTTCGAGTGTATAGATATTATACTGAAGAACTCTCTCCTTCTTAAGTTCAGCCTCTTTCATCTCAGCGTCGGCTGAAGATCTTGCTTCAACCTGAATGTTCTGGTTTTTGATATACTTTCGAAGATCTGTCAAACCCGTTAAGGGAAATGATTTGTCCTCAAAGTAACTCGGTGCTTCCTGAACTTGCTCGTCAAAAATATCACCAGTGCCGTTTTCATAGGAAAAGTCAGTGTTCATGTTATGACTCCTTGCAAAAGTAAAATGAAGATCTCAGTAACGACCAAATGAAATTTACAAAAATGACCAAATGAATATAAAAAAGTGGCCAATTGGTTTCTAAATTTTGACCAATAATTTCAAAAAAATGTCCAAATGACAGTGGAAGCACTGTATTACTAAATATTTAATCTAATGAATAAAATTAAAGTACAGCCAACCATGATGTGTAGTTACGGTCATTGGTACGGTTACGGGTACGGTTACGGTTACGGTTTATTTTTTTCCTTCAGTTGTTGAATCTTTATGAGTCTACCTACGAAATTAAAGCCTGGGAAAGATCTAATGGCCAAAGGAATCCTAAGAGATCCTAAAGTCATAAATCTTATCACTGAATCTCTAAAATTTTCACAGTGATTTTAAAAACAAGGATATTTCAACTGACGAATCCAGACCTTAGTTATCATAGTACACTACTTTTATACTAATACTGTCCTTGAACTTAAAAAATGTTTATAGGTTAAAAAATCAAGAACTATTAAATAACTTCAAGACCTTAAAAAACCTCATAAAAATGGATGTAATTAAAGATCTTCCGTATACATACCTACATGCACTGATTTGTATTTATGAAACGAGTTAAGTATGAATAAAAAGGAATGAAACTTAAGTTCAATAATAGACGATACAAATTGAAGAATATCATAACGATAAATATAACTCAAGAAGAAAAAGAAAAGGGTGCATGAATATATGCTCATTGCAAATCAGAAGGACATGCCCTTGCTTCACCTCACTTTATGTTTCTGTGATAGTATGAAATACCCTTCTCAAAAATACACCTTGACTTTTATACGTTAGTAAGGGGTTTTTTCTTCAGTTTAAACTTTTATATGGAGTGGTTTATTTATTAAGAAATAAATAAAAAATAAAAAAACACCTTAGCTTTATATTTTTACATTGCCGATTCGCTTGCATTTGCTTAGAACCATAACCTTATGCATGTTATTATATATGCATGCATATACGTTTATTTTTTCGATAATATATAAAAAGACCCAAAAATAAGAATTATATTGTAGATAATGCTGCTCGAATTTAAAAAACTTATAGGAATTACTTGTCTTTTAGGGCTTGGCTATAGCCACTCATTAAAAGATAAAGACCTTGTAAAACGTAAGCAGCTTGATGCGATTGACGATTACTCTCCAAACACATATCGACCCTTACCCTGGGGAGACGTTAACTTTATTCATACAACCGATCTTCATGGTATATTATTAAAAAAAGTTATGGCTTAGACTTTTCAGACTAATCTTAATGTTGATTTCTTTTTTTTTTTTTAAGGTTGGCTAGAGGTAGCTTTATATGATATTTCATACAAAATCTTTTTTCCTGATATATTCTTTAGGGTCACGTAATCGAGCCTGCCTATACAGGTGATTTAGGAGACTTTTATTCTTTTGTTGTACGCTACAAGTCACAATACGAAAAAGAAAAAAAAAAAGTCTAATATATACTTTTATGTTGATATTGATATCCAGATGAGAATGAAGCAAAAAGCCAAAAAAATGAAAAAAGATTTATTTATTATCGACACTGGCGACACTCACGATGGTATACTTGATTGATTTATTGACTTTAAAATGGTTACAAATTCGTTTATTTCTATAGGAAATGGACTTTCTGATATTACTGATCCACATGGTAAACTATCACAACCGCTATTAACCAAAATTCCGTATGATCTTTTAACAATCGGTAAACGTTATATTTAAAGGAAATTAATGAATATATTGTGTTTTAACTGTAAAAAAAAATGTGTATAATATGCATAGGCAATCATGAACTCTATAGTAGGTAGTGAATATACAGATCCAGCTTCTATATTCTTATACATAGTTTAGAAAACGATATCATATATGATACATATAATCGTTTCATTCCACATTGGAAAAACAAGTATTTAGCTGCAAATGTTTATTTCAGAGATATAAATACCAACAAGACTCATCAAATGGGGTAAGGTTTATATATATATATATATAGAGAGAGAGAGAGAGAGAGAGAGAAGAGACTAACCCTATTCATATACGCTGTTCAAGCCAAAAGTATACCTACTTTAAAGGTAAACACGGTACTCGCGTACTAGCATATGGTTTTCTTTTTAACTTTAACCGTAATGGAAACATGAGCTTTGTTTCTACTGTTAAAGATGAGTTAAAACAGCCTTGGTTTGAGAAGTCTATTAGAAAATATAGCCCTGATATAATTACTGTTATTGGACATATTGGTATTCGATTCCCTGAATTTGAAGAAATCATTAACGCAATTCGAAAATACAAACCTGATGTACCTATAGCTGTATTAGGTGGTCACACGTAAGGAGCATTGTTTATAAGAATAAATGTATATCTTATTTTATTTACTAATTTTACGATAGACACATCCGAGACTTTGTATTTTATGATAAAAGAGCAGCCGGCATTGAGTCTGGAAAATACTTTGATACTGTCGGTTTTCTATCGGTAGATGTAAGTTATGGATATTACTTGTGCGTGATACTTGGTTTAATCATTTTCAAAATAGTGCTTAGGATGTGCATCAGGGAATCTGACTTTTAATAGACGTTACCTTGATCAAAATAGACGCACTTACATCAACCATGCCGTAGATGGAAAATCGGGAAAACTCGATACCCGATTAGGACTCCAGCTATCGGAATACATCTCTAATATCAGAGCTAAGTATAATCTATCCCAACAGATAGGGTATAATCCAAGAGATTACAGGAGAGATACCAGAATGCCTGACGCCGATGACAGTGTTTATAATCTTGTGTTAAGCGGTTAGTATATATATATATATAGACATGAATATAAGCATAACTATAAAGAAAAACTGATATCAATTCTAATATATATTGTTAGAGGTAATGCCTAAAATGTTGACCGACAAAAGCCGGCTCAATCCACCTTATTACATTATAAACACAGGTGGTGTCCGATATGATATTTTCAAAGGTCCTTTTACATTGAGTACTTCATATCAAGTAGCACCGTTCGAGAATCCGTATTACCATATTGAGGATGTACCCATTGATGTTGCCGAAAAGATCCTTCCAGCAATGAATAAACAAGGAGAGATGCGTAAAAGAGATTTTGTTCTTGACGACAGAAATGAAAAGTGCGGAACCAAGTCTAATCCCTGGCAGCAGAAGAGATCTCTTACACCAGGCTATGTTACAAAAGACGACCTCGGAACTGATGGTAAGGAAACCTCAAGCCATGGGATCTTTTTATTAACAAACATTTGCTCTTTTTTTCTTTCTTTTTTTAAAAAAAAGGTGATGATGTACAACATTTAAAAGAACCTGAGATCCCAATACCTGCTTTTTTGGGATCCAAATTACCACAAGACTCTCAATTTGTTGATATTGTCATCTTTCCTTTCTTTGAAAAACAAATAATTGACCTATTAAAGAGTTTAACTGGAAAAGACTGGAAAGCCAAGGATAACTATGGTAATACAAAACTTAACGATCGAACTATATGGATTAAATATGCCCAAAAGTACTGGCAAAAGTAACTGCTGCCGAGTATAAATTAAGCGGTTGTAATTAGCAGGAATATATATCTTCTTTATCGAAAGTTTCGGACTCGGGCAATTCTCGGTCCGCGTGACGTGTTATTAACAGATGCTATCTTTGAAATAAATAAAAAAAAGGAACCAATTCCATCTCTGAACTTGTTTGCGCAGTCTTCAACTTTGTTTCCCTTTGTTTTTCTTTTTTTTTTTTTGTTGAAAGAATCAGATAACGAAATCAAGATGGTTTCATCAACTCCAAATGACTCCAATAATAGTCGAAATACGACAAAAAAAAACGGCGTAGCCTTGAAGACACCTTATTCTACCCTAAAGGAAGCCAGAAAGGCCAATACAAAAAAATCAAAGAGCACAGCTCAACTTCGAATCGGTTTAGCCATTATTGGTGCCCTGATAGGCATAGTTTGTAGTTTCCCCAACTTGTTCAACTTGTTTAATAATAGTACTGATTCAGGTAAATATTCAAGTCAAAGTCGTTTGACGTGATACTAACATACTGTTCAAGTAAACCTGTCTTGTCAGAAATATGCCCTTATGGTTGACGCTGGCTCTACTGGATCACGTATCCATGTGTATAAATTCCATCAATGCAGTAGTTCAGAACCTGTTAAGCTCGAGGAAGAAGTACTATTTGCGCAAACCATTCCAGGTCTCTCAGCATACCCAGATGATCCACAAAAAGCAGCAGAGTCACTTGATGTTTTGTTAAATGATGCGGTAAGATTGGTTCCCAGTAATCTGCAGAGAAAGACACCTATTGCAGTCAAGGCAACTGCAGGTTTGCGCCTATTAGGACAATCAAAAGGAGACGATATTCTAAAGGCAGTTAGAAATCGATTGGAAACTAGCTATCCTTTCCCAATTGTTGGTGGCGAAGATGGTGTTGCTATTATGGACGGAAGAGATGAGGGTGTATTTGCTTGGATTACTGTAAACTTTTTATTGGGTAATTTTGATTCTACTACACTTGGGCATCGTAAGCATACAGCTGCTGTTTTAGACTTAGGAGGTGGTTCAACACAAATTGTATTTGAACCTGACTTTAAAGAAGATGGTACTCCTCACGAACTTCCTGATAACGATTTTAAATATCTTCTTCAATTTGGTGATAAGGAATATTTACTTTACCAGAATTCATATCTTGGTTATGGTTTGATGGAAGCACGTAAACGCATGCATAAACAATCAATGGATTTACACGTTGAAGAGTCTCGAGCCATCATTCATAGTCCATGTTTACCAAAGGGATTAAATTGGGATTACACTAAAGGCGACTCACCAATTCAATTTTTCGGACTTGGATCATACGTGGATTGTCTTGGTGTGGCTGATCTCATGTTGAACAAGGATAAAACATGTGAATTCTCGCCTTGTTCATTCGATGGTATCTACCAGCCACCTATTTCGGATGCTTTTAAGCACGGTCCTATTTATATATTCTCCTATTTCCATGATCGTACGCAACCTTTGGGTCTTCCTGCTACATTCCGCTTACCTGAACTTGCTACTCTTACTGAATCTATTTGTAACGGTGAATTCCTGGATAATGTAACTGATGTTACTTTACGTGACGAGATATTAGATCGCCCTGAGTGGTGCCTTGACCTATCATTCATTTATCGCTTGCTATCTTATGGATATGAGATTCCTTCCGATAGAGAGCTGACGGTTGCAAAGAAGATTGATGGCGTAGAGACCGGATGGTGTCTTGGAGCGGCTATTGCCATTTTGAATGATAATTCACTTAAAGATTTAGATTAAATCATGATTTAAAATATGTACAGTTACACTTGAATTAAACGTAATAAAGAACCCAATAATAACCAACATCTATCTCCAAGATTTATATTTGTATAATAGTCACGTATTTATTTACTCTGAAGGAGCAAATGTATAAATCGTGTCTGATTTTTTGAGAATTAATGATGGAACTGGATTAGTATATACGAATGGTAGTGTGTTTCCAAGTACAGTGTCAGGCGATCGTAAAAGTCCAATACAAAGTATTCCGTGGTGTATTAGCAAAGACTTGAATAACTCTGAATAGGTTTGATTAATAAATTGTGGAGGTAGCTGCATTGAGGTAAGATATGTTTCTGCTATAGTTTCTGTTAAATCCAATTTCGTATGTGACATTGATAATAAATTTTCAGTTGATTCTTCAAACGACGGATTGGGGATACCACAAATTGCTTTTATAACAGAAACAATATCAGGTTTATAGAATGTCTGACTAAGTAAAACGTTACTGATGAGCCCATCGGCCATGATATTTCCAGAGGCGTATGAAGGAGCATAGAATACATCTACTCCATCTGTTACATCCTTTCCTTCAAGAAGATGTATAAATTTGATGTTTGATTTTTCAACTAGGGCAGTAAATGTTAGAAAGGCTTATTACAAATGAAATAAAACGCGAGTTACTTACTCAGATTTACAATAGTATAAGAATCCTTTGGACGATCGCGGAGTAAAAGGTGCAAAATATGACTTGTCATCCTATAATGCACATCTTTTTTAATTTTTTTTTTTTTTTTTTTAAAAAAAAAAAAAAATGCTTACACTGCTGAGCTGTCAAAGTTCCTTTCCTGATTATCAAAGTTTTCTTTTTCGCTGATTTGTTTTTTTTTTTTTATTAAAAAATAATAATACACATAATTTCTGTTTCTATTGGAGATATAAAATTTGGCATTACCTCATGACTACCACCTGCTTTGCTCGCTTTACACCTGCTCGAAGAAGATCTTCAGGATTACGGCAATTCCCCTATTTCTCATTTTTCTTCAATGCATGCAAAATATTATATATATATGACTCACTACCTCCATAAAGTAAACCCCTGGAAATATATTGATCAAATCAAATATCTTTTTTGATGGCCGTGTTGAGCATAGTAATACAATGTCTTGGAGATCTTCTGGTCGTATAATAGAGGATCTTAAATTATAAATAAATTTAAATATATTAACCAGTTCTTTATGAAGACAGACTACAATATGATCTTCCATTTCATCTACGCTATCTATGGTGATATCATCCAATGAAGCTGTTTCGTCTAGTAAATAGCAGGATGGAATAAACGACTTTTCAAGTTCTTCCGACATAAGAAACTTCCCAGAATTTTTAATGAGTGATCGATTTCCGGCAAGTAATGAATAGCTTTTCGAAGGTAGTTTAGTTATGCAAAAGGTTTGGTCTATTATATTTCCTGTCACGGATGATCTTCTTGACTGGACAGAAAGAGATGAACGAGATGATAAAGGGGGTCTTTTTCTCGAATTCGAATGAGGAGGATTATTTTCTTTCTTAACCGAATCGTCTTCAACTGGCACATCGGCAGTTTTTATTAATTTTTGATTTTGTGTAATACCAAATGCATTTTCTATTTCAAACAAAGATAACTTTTTCTGTGAAAGAAAAGAGAGTGAGAGGTAGATCGTTTAAAAAAACAATATAACTTACGAGATCAAGTATATCCTCTATTTCTCTTGGACTCTCTGCAATGAAAACACAAACGTCAGTATCATTGATTATATACGAACTTTTCGGGTTGATTAAAATTTCATAGGTGTTGCTAGACTCTACAAATGTTTTTATAGCAAACAGTATTATTTGGGCTTCTTGATATAAATACTTCAGCATAGTTAATGTTAGCATTTTTTATGTATGCTCATCTATGGTTTTTGCATACCAAAGAAGCATATCTAAACGGAATACCCCTTATGCACGGGGCTGCCTTCACAATATATATTTCGTTACACAAACCATCATCTAAATGTGTTTCAATTAACTTTTGCTTTCATATATCATCCTTATCAGATAGTGTTACCATATTGGGCTTTCCAGCCTTCATCATATTTGTTAAGAGGGCCTCTTTGATGTAACAAATTTGTAAGCAATGTAGATGCACCTCGGCAGCGGCAGTTCATAGCTAACAGATATTGCTTAAATTCACGCACGCATATTATTTCCTTTGAAACTTTTTGATAAATGGCGGTACTAGGTGAGAGGTTATAAGAATATATCGGAACATTATGAGTTGCAGTATGGCAATGCAGCGACCACAATCTAACTGTATTTCTGTCATCCTCTTTTGAAGGATAAGACGCGTTTTGGTCTACAAAAAAACAAAAAGAGTTAAATAGGTAAATAAAACAAAATGTATGTAAACTACACCCATAATGTTGTTTTGTTTTGTATGGTGTACCTGAAATAGTAAATATTGCTTCAGCATTTCTTGCTTCCTACATTAGAGTTGATAATGTTGAAGTTTATTTAATTGTTTTTTTTTTTTTTTTTTTTTTTTTTTTTTTTTTTACCACTCTTAGCATTGTTTTTTCGTCCTACAAGAAAGCTCTTTAGATAAGGTAATCATGTGCCATGATATTTAGAATGTTTACCAAAACAGATCCATGAAGAAATTTTACTCGATGTCCCCAAATCGAATTCCTTTCCATCAATTTTAAATACTCGGAGGGTATATTTATATCCAAAAATATAATATTTAGATGGTTCTGGGGGTTTTCCTAGCAAAAATAGAGAAAATACATGATGATTAAATTAAACTATATTACTGATAAATACTTCAAATATTCTGTACTTTACTGTGTTAAGAAATCCATCAAGAATTTCAGTTGCTTGATCAGGTGTAAAAGAACCCACTATCAGTATAAATGGAATAGCGTTTTTGCTGACGTGACCTTCGCCATCTAAAAGAATAGTTTGACCCTGTGAACTCATTATCACATGCCAAAGCTAGATTAAAATCATAAAACTCCATATATTTACCTTTATGTTTTCGGATTGTTTCAGAAACATCACTCAATAAGCCAGGTAAAACAGCTAAGGCTAAAATAATTAGCAGCATCATGACAATTCTACTCGCTTCAGTATTTGGTGTAATTTCTAAAAGAGGCTTTAGCCCAAAAGAAAAATGACATATAATTAAGGTACAATAGTACATACCACCATATCCAACCGTTGAGAGAGTAACCATCACGACGTAACTAGGATGAATTAGTCAAAGTTTAATAAACACCAACTTTGCATTTTTTTTTTTTAACAACAGACACACACAAAGAATCAAGTATGGTATAATTACGCGAGCCAAAAGTTAATTCGCAATACTGAAACGCGCACGCCCCGTTATAAAGTAAAACAATGATCGTGCTGACCAGATGTATTAATTTTGTTTTTAATGGATCAAACGGCTTGTCTAAAGTATCATTTCGTGTTACCAATAACAGGTTAATAATGGTGATTGTTTGATTTACCCGTAATCTGGAGATTAATCTTGATCTTCATTACACTTCTAATCCTTAATAGTAACACCCAACTTCGAAGAAAATAAGGAACTACGAAATGCAACTTAAGGTTATAATTTATGTTATAAAGTTTCATCTGGATAAACTTTACCATAAAGACATTGACCATGTGGTATAAAAATAGATATAATAAAAGGAACAGTAGTAAGTAGCTCCATACAGCATCTAAAGCTAGCTAGTACAGAAACTGGATGTCGCGTCATTATGAAGCCTAAGATGGTTTGTTAGATAAATCAAATCGAAACTTTTTAGGAAAACATACGAATTGAAAAAGAAGCAAGGTCCCAGCATGTCAATGCCAAACAAAAAAGCCTAGCTTCATTGATTAATTCAATAAACTATTTACATAATATATCCAACTTACCAGAGGTTATGAGATCTCCATTTAAACATCCATCCAGGAAAATGAATAGTAGCATCTTGTTTCATTTCTACAAGATACGTTAAGCAAAACACTAAATCGGCTAATAAATCCAAGTTGACCTTGATTCAAAAAGAAAAAGAAGCATTAGTGCTTATGAGTATACTGAATAGAGAATAATCATAATTACAAATAATATTATTGTGCGTTTAGCAAACAATATTGACTTTATAATCGAAAAATATGGGCTATTGTTAAGATAATACTTTGTCTGATCATAGAGTGATTTAGCTTTGATCTCTCTAAATGCAGAGTATGGAGGATAAGTAGATGAATTTATTTATATATAGAAATACACAACATTGATAGTCAATTGAAACTTTACCGGGTTTTTCTTCGATCAGCTTTATATTTTGCACGCACCGTGCTCAAATTGACGTGTGGCTTTCGCATCAAAAGCTGATCAAGGGAGCTATTGGACGAAGCAGATCCAATCACTTCCAATGCACTGCAGTTATAATGAGAGTTAGTACATATGCATCTGCTGATAAGAAACTTATCGTACGTTGGGTCAAGTGCAGAAAGAATATGGTTAGCATCTATAAGGTCATTTTTGTTTGAAAAAGCAGATGATGATCCGGTTAATTTCACGAATTGAGATTGTTCGTGCTGATATGAGTGATATCGTTTTCTCTCCGTGGTTTCTGTTTGATTGATGTTATCGAGGCTATTATGAAAGCCATCTCTTAGTGGACTTGCTTTGTTCCTACACTGTTTTATTGATCCATAACCTGATGTTTCTAAACATATGCTGTTCTCTTCATCTGCTGTTGATCTTCGTCCTAATAACATATCTAAAAAAAAAAAAAAAAAAGAACAAATTAAACAATACGTATCGTTTAAGTTGAGTAGAATGAAAAGAAAAGAGAGAAAGAGAAAGGAAGAGTGGGAACAAAGTAAATAAACTAAAATAAGTAAATGGCTTATGCTGTATGTCACATTGTTTTAATGGGAATAAGCAAATCTAGTAAAGTTTGCAGTTATAGATACGTGTTCTAGATTTCCCCCTCTTTTTAAGCCCACAAATATAGACACTGTTTAGACAAATTAAGCGCTTTCTCCGCTTTTTTCTTATGATACTGTAAAATAACAATCAATGATAGAAAGGTTTATAAGTTGTAAACTGTTGAATGTTTATTTGAGTCAAAATAAATTTATTCGGCAGTAGCACGGGTGTAGATGATCTGAGCGTGGTGACGAGAGACAGGCTTGATCAAACCTTGGGCTTCAAGCTCGCGAATAGCAATACGAGCGAGAGAACCGTTCAACTTAAGACGGTCAACCAAAACGGATTGGGAGATGAGCTTGTAGGTAGGAACTTCCTTGAACAAACGGTCATAGGTGGGCTTGTCAAGAATGACCATGTTGTTAGCCTTGTCCTTAACCTTCTTAGCGGACCACTTCTTCTTTGCCTTCTTTCCTCCAGAAGAGTTACTAGGCTTTGCAGCAGCTTCCTTCTTAGCCTATTTTATTTTCAAAATAACATTGGGAATTAGTATTATTGCTTTTAAATTCAAGTAATGTAAGCGACACACAGTCAAAATAGCAGTTAAATAACAAGGAAATGATGATGGATGTGATTGCCTTGAAGATGAGCTAATGATTCATCCATTATTTGTTCAATGTAAATTCAAATAGTCCTCTCTTCATTTATATCTCCAACCATCCATCCGTTTGTTCATTTATCCATCCATCTATTATGTATCCACATCATATATTTATTACTTTTTCCTTAGCATCTACATTCAAAAAGCAATCTCTATGCCTTCTATTTCCTTATTATTACTGCTATTTATCATGTATGAAGCTCTCTAACTATTGCTGGGATACGAACCATATTTGATTAGAGAAGGAACATTATTGTACCAAGAGAAATTGTCCTTGTAAACCTCAGGCGGAGCTTGCTGGCCCTAAAAGGTCACATACGCGGCCCGGACTTTTTTCCTGTTTTTAATTAGCGTGAGCTCTTCAAATGATAATGCCTCTGAAAGAATAAAACAGGCCATAAAACAATAGCACTAATTTTTGTCATTCAGAATAGGTCCAATTTCAAAAAACACTTAATAATAATACATAAAAATACTTACTGTACAGTTATCCTGGAATATAAGTTACATGAAAAAAGTTTAAAATGAATTATAAGCTTAGAAATGCTCAAAATACACAAAGCGGCATGAAATTGGTTTTTACAAAAGGGTTTATGCCAGCGTTCGGTAGTGGAACCGTAACTAAAATTTAAGCGATCTATAAAAACCTCACTCCTTTTTTCTTAAATGATGTGTCTCTCTCCCTTTTCTTTCTATATGCGCTCCACTACGATAATTACTCTTCTCGTAATACTCTCAAGTATCCAAGCCTTGGCAACACCAAAGCCAGATGAATACCACAAGGAGGTTGGCTGTTATGCTTATCCTGCCACTACTAGGACACCTTATTGCACTCCTCTCAAATAGTCTCCTCAGTAGAACTTTCAATTGAACTAGAAATTTATTATTCTTTTCTTACTTTCCAATATACTCTTTATAGACTTGAAATTATACAAAATGATATGGGCTCTAATCATATTATAGAATAACTAAAGAGATCCAAAATCACACAATCGCACATTTATTTCATATATCTTTTTTAATTATTTGTATTCCTATTGTTATGTATCCGTTTATTTAATAGATCCTTTTTCTATTTGCTGGAATATATAACTCTCTTGATTTATCATGCAATAGTATGGTTTTGCTTTGTGTTTGGGTATTATTTAGGGCAATTGATGTTCACCAATAGTCAATAAGTAAAAAAAAAAAGAGCAAAGAAGACCAAAACAATTAAAATCAAGCCATAATTTAATGGATAGTTCCCATTTCTCAATAGCATCTATACATTTTATTTGACCCTCTTGGTATGTGCTGAGCCGATATTCTACCAGTCTATTTTTAATTCTCAGAAATATGAAAATCTAGTACAGTGTTTTGCGTTTAAAAATATAATTTTTGGGGGTGCCAATCCATTTTTTATTTCTACCAATAAAATTTTTTGTACAATAATATAATTTTTGGGTCATCAATAAAATACTTTGATAACCAATATAATTTTTGGATCATCAGTATAATTTTGTGGTAAGCAGTATAAATTTTATTACTCTTGTTTTTTAAAAAAAAAAAGGAGCTGATGATGATAACTATACTCTTAAGTATCTAAGCTTTAAATGATATCATGGATGCAATTTCCTTATAAGCTAGTTCTTTGAATTGATTTCATGCTCCGTTTGTTAAGAAAAGCTGGGATTTTTGGCAATTGATCTTTTATAAATGGTCTCAAAAACACAGCTGCTTTGTCACATTTCTCCATTTCGATTTCTTTACTTCTCTATATACCTCATGCAACACGTTACGTTTTATCACTATCTACCATCAGGTGTTTATGTTCGAGATGGTCCTGAAAGCGAAGCAGAAGATCAAGTAGAACAGACAGCTACTATCAAGTCACTCTATAAATTGAATAGTATTGCTGATGATGATTCACTATCAGAAGAAGAAGAGGAATGCCTCTCTAATACCACCACTGACATTTCAATGGAGGAAATCGAGCTTGGCTTAGTTTACGACCCCAAACTTGTTTGGGTACCTACAAAATACAAACCAAACCAGGTCACACAGTTTATTAGTTTGATGCAAAATATAAATATGAAGATTAAAAGTGCAGCTAAGGAAGCAGGTATCGCAGCTTCAGCAGCATATAAGTTCAACAGACAATGGGCATCAAATAATCAAAGAATTCTTCCTGGTTATGTACCTATATCAGAAGTTCGACCGAAACAAAATAATCTTAAAATCTCGAAAGATCATTCACAATTTCTAGAAGAATATATTGAAAAAAATCCAACTTGTATTATCAAAGATGCTACAGAAGAGCTTTTTAAAGCATTCGATGATATGAAAATCAATGAATCAGCTGTTTATCGCCATGTTAGAAACAAGTTATCGTTTACACTTACCCGCACTCAACCAAGGGTGATTGCACGTAATTCCGAGGATACCATTGAGTCGCGCCGTCAATTTGTTGAGGACCTTATAAAAAAAAAAGTATAGATTTTAGAAAAAAATGTGTCTTCGTTGATGAAAGTGGGTTTTTGAGGAACATGGTACGTCCGGTAGCTTGGTCAAAAAAAGGTGAAACTTCTGAAGTTGAAATTCCCACTCAACAAGGAACAAATCTTAGTGTACTTGGATGTATGTCGTGGTATGGCCTTCTTGCTCTCTCACAGCAAGTTTCAAAACCAACAGGATAAAAAAAAACGTAAGATAGTTAGTAAAGGTGATGGTTTGCCTCATGATACCTCATCAAGCCACTTTTTACTTTTTGTTCAAGAGATATCCTCCGTTTTAAAAGATTTTGGATTGGAAAACATGTACATTGTCATAGACAACGCTACTATCCATAAGACACCTGATGTACTTCAAGCAATCCGTGACAACGGCCATATACCTCTTTTTTTACCTCCCTATTCCCCGTTTTTGAATCCTATTGAAGAGTGCTGGTCTAAGATTAAAACAAAAGTAAGAAAAAGCCCTCTTCAAAAAAATGAAAATTCTTGCCACTCGTATCCAAGAAGCAGCTAAAACTATTTCTGCTAAAGACTGTAAAGGCTATACCGCCACTCTCAAAGACATTTTGTTTAGTGTTCCAATATGGAAAGAATATAACATACACCCAAATAAAAATATGCTTTTTATAATTTTTTTTTTTATTATTAAAGAGTAATAAAATTTATACTGCTTACCACAAAATTATACTAACCAATAGAAATTTTTATTGAGCAATAGAAATTTTTTTTTAACAATAGAGTTTCTTGAGATCAATAGAAAAAAAATTATTAGCAGTAGAAGAAAAAAAACCAGTGGTGTTTTTTATCTTATTTATAACCTTTCCATGTTGCGACATTTTGGAAACTGTCGAACCCAACCTCTACAATTTTTTGCTGTAACTGTTTTTGCTGCTTCTTCAATTCTATCAGCAATCATCTCGTTCTTTCCAAGTGGAGTTTTGCCAACTACTGACTTATGTCATCATACTATCTAATTAACGATAAGAGTGAAAGATAAAGGAGTAAATCTTTTACACCATAGCCCAAGAAATGCTAATTCGACTAAGCCTAATATGACACATTTCATATAACTGAATTTGGGAACAAGAAAAAAGAAACTATTTGTTAACTGTGACTGCGCGTAATTCGTAACCCGTAACCCGTAACCCGTAACCCGTAACCCGTAACCCGTAATTCGTAACCCGTAACCCGTAACCCGTAACCCGTAACCCGTAACCCGTAACCCGTAACCCGTAACCCGTAACCCGTAACCCGTAATCCGTAACCCGTAACTCGTAATTCGTAACTCGTAATTCGTAACCTGTAACTCGTAATTCGTAATTCGTAACTCGTAACTCGTAATTCGTAACTCGTAACTCGTAATCCGTAATCTGGTAACACCGGAGTATCAAACAGCAATTTGTTCTCAAAACTCTCTATTGAAAAAAAAGACAACCAAGTGATTAAAAACAAAAAAAAATTGTGAAAAGCACGTAAAATGGAGATGGATCTTACTGGTACGACAACCTAGCTAATTGACTGTATTCACAAGGTGAAATAACTTTTCTATATTGCATAGTACTACATCTCTTATCAAACCCAATTGTTATCAATCTTGTTACAGAATCTGTATTAGATGAGGGTATTGATAGATATACTTGCGCCACTACCATTACACGGAATGACGGAACCTTTCTTTTTCTCTATTTACCTCAAACGTCAGCTGCGGTTGAATTGCCTGCAATCGTCTTAGAAGTTCAAAAAGATGTTGGAACCACCTCGATGAAACGATCAATTGAATATTGCTTGCAAGTATCCGAGCAATACAGCTACGAAGTATATTTTATTCTTCTATGTACTGATCAGATTTCACGATCAGTAAAAGAGAGACTTTCAGCCAACTTGGACAACTTATACAGGCAACAATTGCACAGTGTTTTTTGGGCTAAACCCTGTCTATTTATCTTAAAAGCTACGATTAGTAGCGATAGTGAAGATGCTGAGCAGGATCTTGACCCTCTTGCAGTACTTACTTTGTATATTGCTAGCAATAATGAAGAGAGATTGAAACTTAAGGATGTCGCGAATTCTACTATTCAGCTCTTGTCCACTATGTTCGAGTCCGCGGGTTCTGAAATGTGGTGATATAATTTTTGGTTATTGTATACTGTCGTATGGACCCTGTCACCTACTTAACTTGACGTATGAGGCTAGCTTTATTTTGTTTATATTCCAGTTTACTACAATTTAACCTGTGGGATTTATTTTATATTAATTTTTGCCAGTCCCGCCTCTACGAGTATGTGTGGCTACTAAGTTAATAAAAACGTAGTTTACCATTTATATTTTCGCAAGCCCCAAACTTCATAGGTTTGACTTACAACTGTAGGTTTATTCAATTTTATTTTTGGCTATATATAATAACAACGTGTAATAAAATAACATCATACTAGGATTTCATTGCTTCTTTTCGTATTTGGCGAACGCCGCTCTAAGACTGTTGGAGTTTTTATAGCACCATTTAAGCTTTTCTCTTCCTTCTAGCAAGCAGAGCTCCCAACTTATCGTCTTACCCTCTTCAGCTCTATCTTCTTTGAACTTCTCGATGAATTTCATTCTTTCTTTATAACCAGAAGTTGTTGCTTGTTCACCATTATCTGCTCTCTGATATTTGGAACGGTCAGTATCCTGATACTCCTGAAGGTCATCCTCCGTAATGAGCTCATCGGATTTTCTTTTTTGGTTATCTTTATTAANAATTCGTTATCTTTAAAAAAAAATTGTTATCTCAAAGAACTCTAGTTATCTTTTTTTTAATAATCGTCATCTTCTTTTTTTTGGTCACCACAAAAAATAGAATAAATATTGGAAAGGTACAACGCTGTAAAACCTTTGACAGCTTGGGTTGGAGATGTCAAAAAACGACATTGACAAAAACGACGACTTCTTTTTTTTGGTCGTTAGTAGAGCTAGAATGGTTCACTTGGAAACGGTTGATGGCTGTAATACAGTAGTATGATAGCTTAATTGGTATTGTGATGTTGTATTACGACATTTAGAAAAATATTGGATAGGTACGAGGTTGTTTACGATTACAGTTGTATGTTGGATTAATTGCTATTGTCAATTTATATTCATTTAAAAATGTGGTTCGTGTTCTTTACGATTAAGCTGATTCGGATTACTGACGTGTATTAAGTATTTTGCTTTTCTCATTGTTCATTTTTCATTGAGTAAGCATTGGACATTGAGCATTAGGCATTGGCATTGGGATTAGCATTGGGCATTGGACATTGGCATTGAGCATTGGGCATTGGGCATTGGGCATTGGGCATTGGGCATTGGGCATTGGGCATTGGGCATTGGGCATTGGGCATTGGGCATTGGGCATTAAGCATTGGGCATTGGGCATTGGGCATTGGGCATTGGGCATTGGGTATTGGGCATTGGGCATTGGGCATTGGGAGTTGAGACAAAATTAAAGAGATAGAATATTACAATGGTTTCAGTAAGTCTGGTCCTTGGCTGGAGTAAAGATTTCTTTATTGTTCTGTTGGAAAACATAACTTATAGTAATGATTTCGGTATAATTTATATTGGCTACTTATGTAAGGACTTAGAACACTTACCGGTTTACCTTGCGCGTCACTACAACAGAAACAAGGATTTAGTCGACTGCGTCCGGGGTGTTAACAGTAGCTCAAGGTTGCATGACACCTGTTCTTCAAGTACCTTTCCCGATATAGTATAACAGAAGTCCGCTCGTTCTCTAAACCATGGTGGGGTTGGTAAAATTAACATACGTATCTCAGTCAGGTCCTAAGACACTTTCTAATTCTTTTACGCTACTAAACGGAACAATATGTCGGACAAGACTAAACCTAGGTAAACGACGAAAGCCAAATAAGTACTGGTTAGTTCGATGTAGTTAATTAGACCAAAGTTCTTTGTGGCTAGGCTGATAGCTATACGATATAGCGTATAGGGAACTACAGATATGTTTCTAAGAACTAGTTCTATAATTTATGCATTTACTTGATTTCGTTGACTTGCTACAGATAAAGCGCGTTATACTTTTATATGATTCAGAAAACTTTCTGCTGTTATGTAGCTCTTCGTCGTATTATCTTATACATAGTGTCAGGCGACTTATATTATCTCTTGTC
>MU622307.1:168235-202458 GCA_025399235.1 Backusella circina FSU 941
GATACACAAAACGATGCAAATACCAAAAAAAAGAAGGCACAAACACGTGAACTAACTAACTGGGGTTCAATCTGGGGTAAAACCACAAGGAAAATCTTAAAAAAAAAAAGTTAACCATGATTAATACAGGATTGCATCATGGCACCGACGCCCAAGGGGAAATTTATTTCGACAAAATTATTTTTACCAACAAACATCCACCTAAATACAAGTACTTAATTTTAGGTGCCAGCAAAACGCTAACAAAATCATTTTAGAGACAGGAACAAGTTTACAAAAAAAAAAAAGTCTATTGTGCAATAATTACCATAAGAAAAACATATATATATTCTGACAAAAAAAAAAAGAGGCAAAACAAACTCGCTCAGATTTCATTCCTAAAAAATCATATATAGAAGATGTATGAATGTAGCATTGCTTTTAATAAATTATGATATAAGCCAAAATATGAAGACAAGATAGATGTCGTATGCCATTAGAATTTTAAAATGAGTAAGCAGCGTGTAACAGCACATGTTGTTTTATAAGAGCGAATGATCATATATTCGCCTTTTAATCAGCTATGCTGTAGATCGACCATTTAAAATGAGCTTTTTGATTGATGCGCATTCAACTGTAACGAAAGGACCACCTGTAAGTTTAATATACGATATGGATGGAGTGATATGTTTGTATAAAAGATGTTTATAGTCGTTCGGATTAAGCTCTGAATAACTTCGGTAGTATATTTTCTCTCCTACAGAATAAAAACGCTCCTTTTTGTCTATTGAGGTTTTTACCAAAAGGTCAATGTGAGGTTCTTTTATATGTCCATGAGGATTTAAATCGTTTACGTCTAACTTTAGGCGAGACAAATGAATGTCGGTTAGCTCGAGCTTGGTTGTATCAGGCAAACAGTCTATCAACGTCAAAGAGTGTATCTTGGGGCAATGCTTCAGGAGGAATTTATCAAGCGCTTCAGGTATTTTATGGCCATTTATCGTTAATTCTTTGATTGAAAACAACTCGGTTGATAAGGTATCGCATTCCAACTGTGCTAATTTTATAGTAAGTATCTCGAGAGTAGAAGAACACGACTTTAAAATATCATTTAAATTGACGATGGGGACTCCTTTGTGATTATGATATTTTAACTCCAGTGTTTTAAGTACAATCATTTCTTTTAGCAATTCAATTGGAAATACTTCCAGGTTTTGTAGTTTGAGGACCTGTATATAGCTGCACTGTTTCGGTGGTGCTATAGTTTGGAAAAAAAGTTCATCGTTATTTATATAACCGTCTAAATTTGCAATTTGGCATCCGAATTCATTGAATTTTTTGAATAAATCTGACGTGAGTAGTATATGACCCGGTGTTAATGACTTTAGTTGCGATCCAAGGTTCTGTAGCAGCAATGCTAACCCTTCTTGGTCAGTTCCCATCTCTAAATCATCTCTACCAAATAAGTTGACAAATGAAAATGGCTTTGAAAAGCTAAAGTGAAGTAAATAAGGGTATTTCATGCAAAAATACTGAAACCAATTGTAGATAGACCGAGATCCGAACATACCGAATGATAAAGATAGCGTTTCCATGGCAACTGCAGGCGTAATTTTGTCGGGGAGATTGACTATGCCAAATGGACCATCCACAAGGCGAAATGAGGAGAGATGTGGTAAATATGAATGCATTTTTTCAAAGCTCTCGATGGTCATACGAAAGCATTGTAATTCTAAATTCTTCAAAGCGGGCGCGTTTGATAATAGAACAAGAAAACCATCATCAGGACTTTCATTATGGAACTTTAGGTTCAACTCGAGTGTAGTGAGACGTGAACAAACACCAGAATTCAATAAATCCCATACAAAATTAGAGTTGACACAGTCTGCGATATGTACAATTTGGTCCCTTAATGACTTTATATGTTTTGGAGGCAAGTCAAGCATATGACCGTCGCTGTAGAATAAATAATGCTCCACATCCAAATAGAAAAATTGAAGGTTGGGGAATAGGTTGAAGGCTACCGTTCTATCAAAGAAATAATCAAAACACCTGTTGAGTAGTAAGTTTTTTACTTGGCTGCCTCGTGAAGGTTCAGATTGAACCAATTTAAGAAAGTTGTTGAGCATGCTGACATTGCTTATAGTAACTGTGTGGAGTAGACTGCTTTCACGTACAACTTGGTTCCACTGAGAGCAGACAAGCATAGACTCCAATTTACTTGAAAGGTCTAGTCGTAAAAAAATGTTGTCCAGAATTTCATTGGGAAGCTCATCCATCTCAAAGAAAAGAGGTGAAAAAAACAAAAACAAAAATAACAAAAAAAACACACATTTCATGCCCTGTTGTTCATTTTCGCATTCATTTTCCATTTCAAACTCAGAAAATCGATTTTAAGAGATGCTGAGTTATAGTCTTTTTATTCAATAGCTAAACTGCAAGCTATATTTAGCATTTGATGCAGTGTGTAATGTCGATTTATCAACGTTATGTTAAAAAGGAGAAGGCGGAGTGAAAATGCGAACACACATGTTTTGTTTCTGTTATAGCGTTCTCAATATGTTCTTAAGTATTCTATGAATCTTCTTGAGTTTTTTGCTCTTTTTTTATTAATTATTACTATTATTTGTATCCGGAAGATACCAACTTGGCGATGGTTTGAAGTTGGATATTACTGGTACCTTCGTAAATAGCACCGATCTTGGCGTCTCTGTAGAACTTTTCGACACCCAATTCACGAGTGAAACCAACGCCACCACACCATTCAATAGCCTTGCTAGCGGCACGTTCAGCAACTTGAGAAGAGTAAAGTTTGGCCATGGCAGCTTCTTTAACAAAGCTCTTGCCTTCTTCCTTCAAACGGGCAGCGTTATAAGTCAAAAGTCTAGCGGCCTCAATCTCAACAGCAACTGGAATAAGATAAATGTGAGAATACATCTTTTAAAAACACATAACTATCAATCTACTTACTCTGAGCATATTGATGTTGCATAGCCTGGAAATCACCGATATAGGTGTTGAACTGCTTTCTCTGGAAGAGGTAAGGTAAAGCGATATCATAAGCACCTTGAGCCAAACCAGTCATCTGGGCGGCAATACCAATACGACCCTCGTTCAAAATTTCAATGGCGTACTTGTAACCCTTACCAACTTCACCAAGAATATTCTCCTTGGGTACCTTGATCTCGTCAAAGTTCAAAACACATGTGGAAGAGGCACGAATACCCAACTAATCCAATATAAATATACATACATAAATACGTATGATACTGATGATAGAAGTAAATTTCACATACCTTGCTCTCCTTCTTTGCTACTTGAACACCCATATCCTTTTCAACAATGAAACAAGTAATACCCTTGTAGCCCTTGGATGGGTCACTATATGACGAATGTAAGTACATACCCTTAGAGTAACAATGGGACTATTTAATAATCACTTACACATTGGCAAAGACCAAGAAGATATCAGCTTCACCAGAGTTGGTGATCCACATCTTGGAACCGCTGAGAACGTAGTGATCACCATTATCAATGGCACGTGTCTGGAGAGCGAAAGCATCGGAACCAGAACTAGATTCAGACAAACAGAAACAGCCAACAGATTCAGTGGCCAACTTGGGAAGGAATCTCTTCTTGACATCGGCATTACCATATTTACGGACAAGAGTGCCTACCAAAGTATTCTAATATCACATGTTATTCTACAATCCATCTACTGAGCTTAAAATGTTTTGTTTTACCTGAACATCACAAATGACACTGACGGAAGGATCAACCTTGGCAAGTTCTACACAAACAAATAAGTAAATAAAAATGAATATAAATAATTATAATGAGTTTTATTTACCTTCAATGGTGATAATGGCAGAGGTAAAAGAGCAGTTTGAACCATCATGTTCACTTTCAGTTTCAATACCCATCAACTGTTTTTTTTTATATATAATGAGTCACAATCATTTGTATTTAGTACAAGCACTTACACCTTGGTCAAAGAGGGCCTTGAGGATATCAGCATCAAGCTTCTCCTTCTCATCCATCTCCAAAACCTTGGGCTTAACTACTTCCTGGGCGAACCTGGCAACTAAAAAAGGGTGGTTTTTTTTTTATCAATAAATGCAAAAATCATCAAGGGCAAAATTACGCGTACCTGTGTCCTTCAACATCAATTCTTCTTCGGTGAAGGCGTGAAGAGAGGTGGGAACACCAGCAAAGTTACGTGCAATAGCAGACTGCGTGAAGGTTCTATTGTTATAAAGAGCTTAGCAAGATAGAAAAGAGGTTGGTCTGAATAGTAAAAATTACCTCTTGGGAACGGAACGAGAAATTAAACCGAGAGATCGAGTGGCGGATCTAAGCATTTTGTTACAAGATGAGTATAAAGAAGAAGAAGAAATAGTAAAATAAATAAACCTTGTTTTATAACAAAATAGAAATTCACATGCGTGGTTATAATTCTGTCACCGACCTGGCGTTTCTCCACAATTAGCATCACTAATGCTTTTTATCATTGATTCTCGGACCAATCATTTAGCTGCTTGCTTTTTTTGTGTAAATTCAATATATACTGATCTCATCTCTCTTTCTAGATATACTTTAGTGAAAACCAATGATTTAAAATTAGGTTATAAAAGATATTAAATACTTGCATTTTTAATATAACCACTCTGTTTGTTAAGGTTCAATTTGTGCCGAAAACATCGCTGTTTTTAATATAAAATATGATATTGTAATTTGACAGGAAGTACTAATTTTTCAACTAGAGCGTGACCTTAAGAGTACCTTTCGTTTCGGAAATTGAACACAAGCCATTGTGTATTGAAAATTATCAATAGTAACGAGTGTTCAATGACGGCGTATCACTAATGAAATGGATTTGTTTTGTATAAAGACAGAGGAAAAGTCATAAAACAAAATAAAAGAGTATAACCTATAAGTATTTTCCCTTCACTATTGAAGACTTGGTCTATTGAAATATAAAATAAAACAAAAAAAAATGCTATTTTCTGCAGGTATAAAGTAATTCAGATATCTACCATATGTAATATATTACGGGAACCACCACATTGTTTATGCTCTTTCTTAAAAAACAAACATTGTAGAACTTTGTAGTTGATAGTTAAATCAGATAAGAGTAACCGGCATGGTTAAGTTTGAAAAAACCACCGTAAATGACAGATATTCTTGCATCTCTTTTAGCGATTGTTTTAAATCCACATAATAAATTTTAGAATTGAAGGCAGTACTTTATTAATGCTAAAATTTTAATATGCATTTATTATTTTCAAAATTAACACTATTGCATTCAAGCTTTTCAATGTCAAAAATAGATATAGCACTTTCTTTTTTTTGTGTATAGGAGCGGATTATAGTTAGAGTGGATAAAACTTTTGGAGAAAACGTAAACCTTCATCCTTTTCAGTGATAGATCAACTATGTCAAATCTATTTTGTAAATGTTCTAATTTAACAGGAGTTTGAAATGGAAGAATGTTTTAAAGAAAATTTATAATTGTATATCATACTAGATATAGGCCCAGTGCTGAGAATTCTAAAATTCAAGAATATAAAACTATTATGCAAGCGTAATCTTCGATATATTATATTAATCTTTATTTTGTTTCTAGAATAAATTCAATCTGGCCTGTATCCTTAAGTAGCAGTGATAAACTTCAATTCCCCTTTAAAAGTTAAAACAAGAGCCGCCAATATGATAAATCATCTAAATATAATGAACTTATACCTGTATCAAAAAAAAAAAGAATTTAACGACCTACTTACTTTTCGTTTTACATGTGCCTCTATATTGGGGCAAAGGCCTTTTTTATATACTTGTAATTATCCTTTATAAACTCATATAACTATTTTTTACATTGATAAAAAATAATATTATTGTAAACTATTATAAACCACAACAGAGGTGATTTATTTCTCTTATTACATCAGGTAGAGATATAAAGTACTCTATTCTGTTTTTAATGACTTTTTTAAATAGCGCTTAACAAATAGAACAGTGATAATACTAATGATTGTCCATGTAAGCCCAACCATAAGTTCCATAATCTGAGTACGCTTTGATGTAACTAGAAATGTTCTTACAACAGGATCATCCCATCTAGTTTATTTAAAGTGTTATATATCCATAAATACAATTCAAATTTATTATTGCCGTTACTTACGTGCTCTCAGTCCATGTTCCCTTATTAGGATCAACTACATTTACTACCCCACTAGCTTCATCATACTGAAGTCCTGTACCATATGCCTCGTGGTATGTTGTCATTGTTGATACACACTGTGATTTAATACAATATTCACCAGTTTGACAGTCCTTGATAGTCTGACAGTTAGAGCCCGCTCTAGCAAGGCCTGTCATATCACTAAGGAAACTGAACACGAATCTCTCAATTAGCTGAGGTTGAGGGTTCTCAAACGATAAAACGGATGAATAATGGCTTGTATATCCTATTTTACTCACTAGCAAAGGGAATGTTAATACAACATTGCGGCATAATATCAACAATAAATTTACCATTGAAATAATCTTGCATAAAGGGACAAGAAAAATTTGAAACAAGACAATCATATATTGTAGAAACAAGTGTACAATTGGCCGACAATAACTCTGATTGATTACCACCCACTTGCTCATAAACTATCTTTGCTGTGTTATTAACAAGAGAGCATATACTATCTGTAGATGGTGTCGTAAAATCAAGATCATTATTGTATAAATTGCCTAATTCAGATCGGTAATCTGTAACAACGGCTGCTTCAATGTTTATATTCTTCTTTAGGAAACTCATTGAAGAACTTGGAGGCAATCGACGTTCAATTCCATCGGATGAGGCCAATGTTAGGTTTTGGCTTGTAAGAGAATTTGCAAGTGATTGATTCTTCTTACTATCATCCACATGTACGTAATAGTTTGTATAATTAGAATTGATACCAGATACAGATTGGAATTCCAATATAGATTCAATCTTGTCAAAGTTGATTTTAGTAAAGTGGAGATCTCTTACACAAGGAAAGGTGCAAGGTGCATTCGTGTATGGACAGGATACTGCTCTTGTGGCATTTGTGCATTGAAATGGTGTAGAAATGGCATCTACAAATCTTTGTGAGCCTGCGAATCCCCACGATTCAGCGGTAAATAAGGTGTAAAGAACATGTTTTGGAAGACTGTCTAATTTAACAGGAGCCTAAATAAAATAAAAAGTTAATACTATTCTATAAAGCCTCTCTCTCTCTCTCTCTCTCTCTCTCTCTCTCCCGCTTATGTAAATCCTACTCTACTCAAAGTCTCTGCAATCGCTAATACTGTAACTAAACCAGACACATCCTGAGCTGCACCCACTGTTAAATCATGGAATAAAGAACGACCATCCATATTCGCTGATACAACCACGATTGGCTTATTATCATCTGCACTCATATCCATAGAAGGAGTAGAGAAGACAGAGAAACCACCTACTGCCTGACACCATCCTCTTCTAAGGCAAGTGGCTGAGTTTACAGCTGCCCACATAAACAATTCAAAATCCATCGCTTTGAGTGGATACTGATTATAGCTTCTTTCCTTGTTGAATGATACGGTCTGAATTGGGAGTGATTTATATTAAAAAAAAGTTCAGCGTTACCATAGTTACTTACTTACTGCATTAATGAAATTATATACATACTCCGCGGTAGGGTCGCTAGGTCGGATAGCAAAGATTGGAAAATCAAAGTTGGATTGAATTAGACTTTGCGCTGTTGGATTCCAGGTGTAAGGATCGTCGTAAAGTCCAAATTCACAATTGGGACAGGGTGAATCAGGTGACGCTGAAGTTCCATTGCCGACAATAACTATAAGTCCTGCAACACGATTTGTTGAACTTAGTGCTTGCAGATTGGCTTTGTTGAGTAGTTGATAGGGCAGAACAATAGCATAATCTCCTGATCGTGCCGATTGGATGAATTCTGATACGTCTTGCTGCGTTTCTAGTTCGTATAAGATGCCCGTTTTCTTTTCTAGTGCTTTTAATAGAGTAGTAGTAAATTATTTTTAGTTTAAGAGCTTAAATTGATACATTTGTAATTATTACAGTGGCAACCAATGACATCAGTGGCATTAAGCAACCTCACACAAGGCCAATTATTAAGATTATTATAAATATATGGGTATAAGGTAGTTGCAATGTCATCTGTCTTTACTATAGAATGAGACGAAAGTTAAGAAATAGGCTTTAATGAGTTTATTAAAGTCATTACCATAATTAAGTAGAAATAAGAGTGAAATGAATAAAGATGCTATATTCATTATAACAATTACAACTGGAAATAATGTTGGAGTATTGGAAGGGTGTTGTTGTTGCTTTGAATATTCAATTAAACCTGTGACCATCTTTCCATTTATGGTAATGATATATTGGTTAACATGAAGCTCAAACCCAAAAGACAGTGTATGACTACATATTTCCACTGTGTATCTTGTAAAAATAGAAGAATAATACAGTAATAATAATAATAAACGGTTATTTAAGTATCAACATTTATAAAAGAGAACTTCCTTTTCACAATGATAGGAAAAAAACCACATCCTTTTATTCAAAATAATAAAAAAAAAGTAAATTTCATAAAAAAATAAATAAAATCAAACATGTCTATAATTGGTTTGCTAATGTTTCCAAAACATGAATAATCTGTTGTGGTGTATTAACATGCCAATTGGCGTGTGTCTTCTTTTCAGAAGGTCCAACTGTAATTGAAAAGAGATTATCAGTGGTACCATTTGCTTTGTGAATCGCGCTCAATGTTCGGAACATGTCTTCATCTGTCTTATCATCACCAGCACAGATGATTAGGTCAGCATCTGGGTTCTTTGCAAGTATACGCTTGACAATTTCACCCTTATTAATGGACATGGGTCGTACTTCTAGATTCTTTTTGCCAACAAGGATTTCTACGGGGAACTTGGATACAATTGCATTCTCTAAATGATTCTGGCATTCTTTTGCTTGGAAAGCTCTATTATACATCACATCACATTAATACACATCTATATATATATATATATATATATATATATATGTTCAATAATATCTATATTACCCATATTCAGCATCAGCTAATCGATAATGCCAGGTGATGGACGATTTTTTATGTTCCACCAAGCTACCTTGAGTTCTCTCCGTATAGTAATCAAAAATTTTAGTCACATCTGCCTTCCAACTCATGTCGATATCATCCACAATACTCTTCCATTGATCAGATTCAATTTCTTTGATATAACATCCATGTTCAGCGCTTAATCCAACTTTATCGAGATGAGCGCCTAACCAGGAATCTAATGTAGCTTGATCACGACCAGATACAACCCAGACCATGTTGGCTGGGTCTTCGCAGATGGTGTTGAGTGCTTTTAGCATTTCAGGTGGTGGAGTAGCATCTGATGGGACTGATACAATAGGTGTTAATGTGCCCTACATGAGAAATAAATCAGAAATCAATTTAGATCCACCTCCCCCTTTTTTTTTAAAAAAAAAAACATTAGACTCATATTTACATCATAATCAAAGAACATAATTCTTTTCTTGGCGGTATTGTATCTATCAACTAATTTATCAACATCAAGACGAGGAGTAGCATGAGATTGGTATTCTTTCTGTTCGCTAACAGAGACCAGTTGCTTGATAAATGAGTGAGCCCAATATTCAGCAGTGCGGCTCGTGACATGTTTATAGAGTTGCTATTTAAATAATTAAAAAGATATGGTGAAACTCTCTCTCTATATTTTAAAATAAAAACATACCTCGTGACGAGTGACCTTGTCCTCAGGGGCCATCGTCAGTGCTTCTTGTATGGCCTGTGCAACATCCGCATAGTCCCACGGGTTCACCAAAATGGCGGCACTTAATGAGCCAGCCGTGCCAGCAAACTCAGACAGGATGAGTGGACCCTGCTGGGTCCTGTGTTGACACAAAATATATTCGTAAGATGTTGTATTCATACCATCTCTGCTACAAGTGATCAGTGCAAGATCAGCAACGGAAAGCATAGCATAGTACTCATCACGATCGATATCCTGGTGAAAGTAGTGAACAGGTGTGAATTCAAGTGAACCATAAAGACCATTGATATGGCTAACAGCTTCTGAGATCTTGGCCTCCAATTTGGAATAATTACCAAAGGTTGGTGTTGCCACTTGTATCAGGACAACATTGTTTTGCCATTCGGGGTAGTTTCTCAAAAATGTCTCAAATGCATGCAGCTTTTGGAGAATACCCTTTGTGCTGTCCAATTTATCTCGACCGACGATGATTTTCTTACCAGAGTACATATCACGAATGGCATCCATTTTTGGTTGCACGCCAGGCTGTTTGCAGAATTGATTGACTCGGATGGCATCAACGCCTATAGGGAATGCACCTACAGAGACCATTTGGCCATTGTAATTAACACCCACCTGAGTTGTTTCACAACCGAGAACACGTGTACAAGAGGATATGAAATGACGTGCGTAGGAGTAAGTCTATTCACAAAAATATGTGTTATTGAATCAGTAAAGTTTGTATAATAATAACAATAATAATACATGTATATTTCTCTCTTACCTGGAATCCGACTAAATTAGCACACAGTATACCTTCCAGGATTCTATTTCGGGCTGTTTTATTATATATCGAGTAAACATTAGATCATTCTTCTTCTTCTTCTTCTACCACTTCTTTTAGAACACAAACTTACTTCTTAAACATCGAAAGATCTCTGAACTTGGAAAAGTAGCATGAAGAAATATACCGATCGCAGCATCGGGTAACTTTTTGCGGATCATCTCAGGTACCAGCAACAGATGATAGTCATTAATAAAAACTGCATCTGATTAGCATATACTTGCCATTATATATACACACACATCCTTTTTTATACTTACTGATATCTCCCTGTTGATAACGATCAATGATAGTATCAGCAAACTGCTGATTGACCGCAACATAATCATCCCAATTCTTTTTTTCAGCTCTGGAATCACTCGAAGAAGCTTGGACAAGATAATGAAAAACAGGCCAAAGTACTATATATATATATGTATATATATGTATACAAACCATCAGCATTTTTTTTTTTTACACTTCATCGCTTCCTTATATGACTTTACCTTGTTTACAATAACCCTCATAGTGGCCGTGAGACTTTTCATCCAAAAAAATGGGTACGATATGACCCGTTTCCCATAAGAGAGATTGTAATTTCACCCTGTCCTGAGCCTCCACCTTTGTGACTGGCTTTCGAGTAGTCTGTTCACGAATGGGACCCGTCCAACCGATGTGAATGGTTTCGTAATCCTTACGCAAACTCTGGATCCCGGCATACAGAGCCTGGTGGCCCCTACGCTCCACCACAGTCCAGTCAGCGGCATGAAACTTCATCCTTAGTGTCACTCCTCTACGATGGTGTCTGGCCAGCTTTGAAATAGGAGCTGCAGCGACTGGATCCTCCGATTGATTTGATCGAGGTGAACGAGGTGGTGAGACTGGCAACTCGCTCTCGGTCGAGTGGGATCGTAAAATATTATAAGGTATCTGATGTGTTACATTGATGACACGTCCCTGAATAGCGGGCAATTGGCCAGATAGAGGTAAATAGTGGGAGACCGTCTCTGGTGTCAAGGATACAGTCATATTAAAAGGGGTGAAAAATGAGGAGGGTTATAGAAAGTGAGCAACAATAAAAAAAAAAAAAAAGATTCAAAAACGAATATATAGTGTATTTATATTAGTTCATGACAAAATGTACAGCTGACTTGTTTTTTTTATAGATGATTTAAGAAAAAAAAAAAGGGATTAGCTTTTTTTTTTTTGCGAAACAACAAAGGATTTTGATATGCCATATGATGGGAAATCTCTTTAGTCACGGTGTAATCAATGCTGATCTTGGTAATTCTTACTTTCCTATCAATCTTGATCAAACTTGTTATTCAATGTACACAAATCCTTACAATATAGAGATATTATTAGCCCTTACGGCAAAACAAGAAATTAAATAATCAACGTAAGCTTATGAAAAAAGCCAATTAAACCATATATTCACTTCGGAAGAGTTGAAAACTCTCTTTTTTTTTACAACACAAGATTTCTATCTCAGATTGTTGATATTGTTTTAATTTACACTTGCTTCTACATCTTGAAAGACGTTTACCCTCTTTCTTTTTTTAGCACTTGGATTTACGCACTTCCTTTGTGTTTTAATATTTTGCACGTGTATACTTTATTCATTTTTATTATCATTATTATTGTGGACAAAGCTTTATTATAATAAAAAATTAAAGGCGATTTTACAGATTTAAATAACCAGTTTTTGTAAAACAGCTTAAGGATCAAATACTAATAGTTATTAACATTCAAACGGGTAAAAGTTGATTTTATTAATTTTCATAAAAATATAATGTTCATTATGCTTAGAACATTAGGGGGTACTTTTTGTGGTACTAAAATCTAGTCCTCCATTCTAATATTTCCTTTCAAAGTAATGAGTACATATCAGATTATAACAGCACTTGATATTACTTTATAAAAATCAACCACCAAGATCCCGAAAATCTTTAATTAATGGCCACGACTCATGACAAAACCTTATCTAATATGGAAACAGCTGTTCCACTGTCCCCCCGATTAGAGCTGATGGTGGAATTTTTTGCCAAATGTAGAAAGTAAATGAGAGCCTGTGAACTGATCCATATGTTTTCTACTTGTAATTTGGTTGGACTGTCCTTCTTTATTTATGCTAGCTGGATTATATTACTTTCAATGTATCAAATACTGATGGAAGCCATGGACGTTGGGATCGTTTGGTAATTGATTGGATGTTTTTGAATAGATACATGCAATGGATCTTCTATGTTCGTTTGATTTTGTAAAAAAAAGATTATCTCTCTATTCCTATTTTTCTTCATATCGTAGTACCATTCTCTTGATATTAAATCTCTTAATGCTATAGCTAATATACTAGTATCAGTCTTTATAGCCCTTCTGCGACCGTATCTTTTTATTAGTGGCAACTGTCGAGGCAATTAAAAGGTAATGCTATTAATATTCTTGTACAGGTGATATGGTTTGATTAACTATATCGAGTATCTATCTAGTTCAAACTTGTTTATCAATTAGTAATGTCGTCAGCTTTGTCCTATAAATAACATATTGCCAGGGACGATTGGGTTACATTGGGTTATGGAAACCATACTCAGAATGAAGCAGCGGGATTATAAAAAGTGGGAAAGTTTGGAAAAACTATGAGAGTATAAATGTAAGGAAAACTATAGCAATTGGTAGCCAAATTGGGAAAATGGGAGTAGGTCTGTGCGAGGCACTACTGATTTTGTTGTAGACAGGCTGAGAGTGAAAATAGAATATATTTTGTAAGATAAGGAGTCGAACCTGGGATTTTGTTGTTTCTTTTGATTATTTGATCATTTTTGATAAAATAGTAATAAAAGCTGGAACAGAGCAACCAGGAATAAGAGAGATGGGGGATGGGAATGAAGAACACCAGAAGTGGACCAAAGAGAACTTGCTATTCAGAAAGAAAGAGAAAGTTAGTAGCGTTGTAGGGATAGATAGATATATATAATAATTTATTTATTTTTTATATTGTTTTTACTATAGATTTTATGGCTTTTGAAGAGAAGAGAGCGTAAGGGAAGTGCGGTCTCTTTGTTGCTTTTGTTCTTTTTCTTGTTGGTATTTTATAAGGCGGTTAACACCAGTTTTACCAGAAGATGGCTCACGCGGAAAGGTGTACGTGGATGTATACTTGTCGATATCGTGCAGCAAAGAGAGGAGGGGCGGCCAAAGCTCAATCTAAATAAGATCGGCCTGTTCGTCGAATTTGGGCGGCAGGTCGTCAAGGACACTGTCGATGAAATCTTTGCATATGGCAATGCTGACATCGACGTCAAGGTTTTTTGTTTGATGATATGTAAGGAAAAGGCGATGTAGATGCTGAATGCGGTAGTGTGTGTAAGTACAAATGTCAAAATATTTGAGGTTTGCCTTTGGATCACCACACAGGCATTGGGCTGACTCGAGTATCTAACTATTGGCAATGGTAGGAAAAGTTGATTGCAAACAGATGACTGAGACTTAGATATGCAATCACGTCATAGATATTTATTTCCACAAGCTTACGTCCCCTCTCCCCCTTCTTTCTTCCACGCTTGAAAAAATGTTGCTCGCAAAAAAACTTACAGTAAAAGGAGTTAGTTCTTACTATCAAACCGAAATCAATAAGGGTGGAGGTCGTCAGAAGATATTAACGGACATAAAGAATGAGCTCGAAATTGCTGCCAAGAGCTTTTCAACAACAAAGGGCGCAAAAGCTGCAGCTATTTCACTGCTCGGCAATTGTTGGGAGGTAAGACGTATTGCGTCTAGTATAACAATTCGTAAGTCTACATTATTATTACTTTTAAAACACTAAAATGATATCCATTGTTAATAGTGTACATATTGAGGCACCAGAGGAGGTGCTTTGTAGTTTGTATAGAAAAATTTCTACTCCAAGAACAGAGCTGGTTATGTGGTGCTCCCAACTAATTGTATGTGAATCGACCTGAATGAATTATTATTTGAAATTAAACTTGTCGTATCTTATAGGTCTTTGATGGTAATTGATCAAAGACAAAAGAAAAGTGTCTTGATATCCTAACCAAAGCCAGATTGGACCCTATACATCAAACCCTGGTTCACTCGATTTGATTTAACAAGCTGTGAAATGAAGCCCCCAAAAAAAGTCGGTCGTGGTGATACTTCCGACTTTGTAAAGATCGGTCAAGAGTTAAAGGAGACGCTTGATTCTTTATTACAAATCGGTGTTCATGATGCGCCTGTCTTTGGTATCCTGGTTAAGGGTAAGTTTAGCTCGCGAGGCCTTTATTTAAGATATACTCAACTAAAATTATGTTATGTATTACCTCTAATGTTTATTAGGTATCAAAATTTCATTCTATGGAATGGGTGTTGTTGGTAATGTCTACCGTAGGTATCAGATAGCAAACTCTCAATTAATAACCAAGATATTTCAGCCTCTATTCTTTCCATCGCTGTTCGATATATATGTCCAAATCAAGTTGAGTAAAGCTTTTCCTCTTGTTGGTTGTGAGGAGTCATACATTTTTTCTCATATATTTTTTTATATTAATACCATATTTATCTGTGATCAATTTGTATTTTAAGTTGGACTTTAGGCTTATTGTCAAGGATTTCAACAATGATGACTTAGATGTTACCACTGGAGAGCTGGCACGCCACTCATCAACAACTTGGTCTAAAATGAACGGAGATTTTATAAAATCTGCCCTTACTACAAAAGCCCATTTAGACGCTGCGTTGAAACGAATGTCATACGGCAGTCGGGGCTGTTAACATGAAGCTAAGAGAATCTGGAAATTTGAAGAGAAGAAAAGCAATGGGAGCTACAAAAATAAAAGCACCTGAAGAACAATTATCAATTCCTAAGGTTGCTATAGTTGAACACCATCTTCAACTCATTAGCGATACATGGATATCATGGATAAATTTCTTGAAATGAAAGGTTACTTTATTATTATGGACAATGCTCTAATTCATGTTTTTGAAATGATTGAACTCATACTT
The DNA here is from genome assembly GCA_025399235.1 of Backusella circina FSU 941. Taxonomy (NCBI): domain Eukaryota; kingdom Fungi; phylum Mucoromycota; class Mucoromycetes; order Mucorales; family Backusellaceae; genus Backusella; species Backusella circina. The sequence continues at coordinate 183,846 of MU622307.1, forward strand.
ATGCAGCAAGGTTACACCTCAGTGTATCTTCCACCTTACTCATCCGAATTAAGTCCAAGTTTTCTACTGCGTTTTGGATTGTTGCCGTAGAATCTTCATCAAAAAAATTGATTAAATGGGTTTTATGGGTTTCATTTGACTTACTGTAACGGTATATTAAATGTTTTATTGGGTGTTTTTCTTTTAACCGGGTTTTTTCTAAGGTCTTCCTTTGTATGTCTTTTTCCATTTGCGAGCAGTGTCATAATTGACATTGGCTGCTAGGGCTGCTTGCGTTGGTTTCATAAGCTTTTCCTTCAAAAAATAAAACTAACGCTCACAATCTTCGAGTGTATAGACATTATACTGAAGAACTCTCTCCTTCCTAAGTTCAGCCTCTTTCATCTCAGCGTCGGCTGAAGATCTTGCTTCAACCTGAATGTTCTGGTTTTTGATATACTTTCGAAGATCTGTCAAACCCGTTAAGGGAAATGATTTATCCTCAAAGTAACTCGGTGCTTCCTGAACTTGCTCGTCAAAAATATCACCAGTACCGTTTTCATAGAAAAAGTCAGTGTTTATGTTATGACTCCTTGCAAAAGCAAAATGAAGATCTCAGTAACGACCAAATGAAATTTACAAAAATTGACCAAATAGATATAAAAAAAAGTGACCAATTGAGTTTCAAAAAAATGACCAAATGACAGTGGAAGCACTGTACAAGACAGAATTATCCAATTGTAGTGAATCGTAATAATAATCAAGAAACCTTTATAATAAAACATTCATCAGCATGAACATTTGTTTATTCATGAATCATCATCAATATTCTCAGATATTTTGGAAGGTAATAAGTATATACTTTAGTTTTATTACAAATGCAAACTCATTGATTATTTACGAGCAGTCTCGTAGTTCTCTACAAACCAATCAATAGATTCCTTGACAGCTGTGGTTGAAAAGAATTGATATGAGTGGTCGATCTTTTTCTTAAAATAAAATGAATGAACTTACCAACATCGAAAGGTGTGAATTCGAAATCAGGAATATACTTCATCAACTTTTCGTTACTGGCAGTCTTCTTGTATTGGCCATCAGCCTTAGTGGTATCAAACTAAGAAAAAAGGGTGTGTTATTGTTTGTTTGTTTGGTTACTATTTATATATTTGTTACTTACAGAGTACTCGCCCTGGAAATCAAGGGCCTTGACAATAGAGTCAGCAACATCCTTGATGGAGACTTCGTCCTTTTCACCAACTAAGAAAATGTGTATAAATAAACACACCTTTTGCTTATAAATATATATACTACAACTTACCAGACAAGATAATAGGATCAATCTCATTATACTCTCTCAAGGTCCAGATAAAGAGCTTAGCCAAATCACGAGAATAGATGAACTGACGAAGAGGCTTACCAGTACCCATAACAGTGAAGGGAGTGTTGTTTTCTAATAATAAGAAGTAAGACATACTTGCACTATACCAAAAAGAATATATATATATAAAACTTACTCTTGGCGAGATAACACTTGTGAGTCAAGCCAGGCAAGACATGAGAGCCCTCAAGGTTATAGTTATCATGAGGACCAAAGATGTTTGTAGGGATAACGGAAGTAAAGTTGCAACCGAATTGATCATTATAGGCACTAATTAAGGGTAGTACAAATCATTTAGTCAATGGTCTATTTTAAACCATCAAGCAACTTACTGGTTATAGACATCAATCATACGCTTGCCATGAGCATAACCAAAGTTGGAGGAATGAGGGGGACCGTTATGAACCATAGTTTCATCAATAGGATAGGTGGTATCATCAGGGAAAATACAGGTGGATAAGCAAGAAACAACCTTTTGGACCTATTAAAAAAAGAAATAGTTTGTTATTTTCCCCGTCTTTTTTACAAGTCTAGAACACATACTTTGAATTCCTTGGATTGCCAAAGGACATTCTCATTCATCATCATGTTTTCACGTAAAAAGTCGAGCTTATACTTCATGTTCTTAAAAAGACCACCAACCATAGCAGCCAAGTGAATGACGTGTGTAGGCTTGTACTTTTCAAAGATTGCCTTGACATCGCTCTCCTTTCTAAAATGAAATGATGCATCAGCATCATCAGCATCATCATCCTGAATGTAATATGTATATATTCCTTCTACTTTACCTCAAGTCACCTTCCTTTGAAGACAAGAAGACCCACTCTTCACCTTCCTTCTTACCATAACGAGGATCCTTCTCGTTCTCAATAACCCACTTCATGGCCTCACCAACAAGACCAGAACCACCAGTAACAAGGATAACAGACATAATAAACGAATAAGAATATAAAAAACGGATAGAAAAAAGAAAAGGACACTATTATTATTTTTACTTTATTTTTATATTTGATTTTTTTCTATTTTTTTCCATATATTTCTCGGTTGGATTGACTTTTAAAAAAATAGTTTATTTTTATTATGTCAAGACCTCATTTGGCTTTAATATGGCTGTGCGGATCCTTTTATAAATATCAACTACTATAATAACAATCCAATCAATTCCTTTTGTTTATAAACACTCTATTATTTTACATTTACCTTTATCCTCTTCCTCTTCTTCTTCATCATCACTTAATCTTCGCTTATGATCAGATTTACTCCACATACTATACATAGACTCAATAGACAATCCCCTTGATATGATTGGTGGAGGGGTCGAAGGTGGTGGCTCTCCATTACCACTACCATCATCAAAATCAATATCACAGGAACCACCGCCAGCATCATCATCATCATCTCTCGCTGAGTTGTCCATAATCGACCATTCTTCTTCTAGAGAGGAAGGCTCTAAAGAGGGTGTTTCTACTAGAGACATATCCCGTGGCCCTTGAGGAGGATGTACTAGTTTCCATTGAACAACATCAGACTCGTTTGCTGAAAGGTTAATCGAATCATTTTCCAACTCGAAGCGATTACTCATGACCAGCACATGTAATAAAGTACCCTATATGTGTATATAGTTATATATTGGAACTATATTCTACTTTCTTATAAAGAGAGAGTACCTTCTCTATAGGCTTATTTCTCTTTTCATTCAATGCCGATATAATTGCCTGTGTTTCCATCTTTTCCTTCTTTTCAAGCAACTCGACCAATGCTGCCTCTAATTGACTATCCAATACAATCTCCTCTGCTGGTGTATTTGCCTCTGACTCTGACTGTGCTTCATTTTGAACAGGCGGAGGCTTGTTTGTTGGATTGATAAACACAAAACTTGTATTGTTAATATCAATCAATGATCCCGTTGTTAGCACAGTAGGTTTATCGGCCTTCTTTTTCAGCACATGATTCACTTTTACACCCATGCCGCCATAGACAACGAGTTCCCAGCGAGCACGGGAGGCGCTGAATCGAATTTCGCAGTGTTTGCGAGAGATGGCTTTGGAGCTGCCGAAATCGACGTCGACTTGGGTCTTTTCTGTTGAGCGACCTAATATTATTTTATTTCGACTTATGATACAGGTCCAGTTGGAACCTGCAAGTCTTGGGTATAGATGAGCACTACTTTCAGGGATTGTGTTCTTCACTTTGACAGAATGTGAGGATTCTGTCAAGAGATGAAACCCTTTTGTTAGTTCTGCATTATTAAACTAGTTTTGTTTAAGAAAAGTTAAGAGATCTCATTCACTTTTTTTTTATTTTTTTTTATTTTTATTTAACAAGTTGAATTATACCGATTGATTCCTCTTTAAGGACATTTGCTGGGTTTTCTTTTTTACTATATACAAAAAAAAAAAAAAAGAAAAGAAAGAATATACATGCAAATAGAACAACAAAAACAAAAAAAAATGTAAAAATTGAAAAATACAGGCTTCTCATTCGCGAAAATGCACGAAAAATGATTTTTATCAATCAAAATAAATACTTTATGTGATGGCATTACAAAAGCATTACTATAAAAAGATATTAGACTTAATTACACTTGTTCAATCATGATAAGTTTGAAACGGATTCGCTTACTGAAAACTTGACTATTATAATGGCTTGTATAGCTAGATTAAAGTGTTATTTATCTATCTTTAAAAGTCTTCATCTATGATATATATATATATACATAAAAAAAAAAAAGATACCAGAAACTTGGGGTTAATTCCACATTGTTTATAATTTGATTTATATATTTTTGTGGTGGGTATCGCAGATTTGCTGCGGTTCAAGGACTTTTAAAAAAAAAAAATAGAAATTCAGCTAAAAGTATAAAAAAAACCTTCTTCTTCCTCTTGTTTCAAATTACCTCACACTAGACGACGACATGAATATCGAAACTCACATCGTCTATCCTACAAGCAAGCATAACCGTCCTGCTCCTCCCTTAAAGATCAAAACACACGGTTTGGATATCCTTGGATCGCCCATTCAAATAAAAAATCACCGTTTTTTCCACAAGTCGACGAAATCTTTCTCTGATGTGATTGACGTGTTAAAGTGCTCTCTTGCAGAGGCACTTGAGTTATATCTACCCATTGCAGGCTGTATACAAACCACAGAAGAGGGCGACATCTATGTTGTAGTGGATCCTGATCAGTTTAAGGGTACTCCGTTTATTGTCGAGATCAAAGATATACCCTACACAGTAGAGACCGAGGACTTGGGTCCAAGGGATGAAGTGCTATTACCTGATGATGCAAGTCTGCTGGCGGTAAAAGTAACTCAGGTAATCTACCATCTTTAATGCATACATATCGTGTATGGAGAATTGACTCTCTTTCTCTCTTTTCTCTCCAATGTGACGTCTTTTATTTATATATAGTTTTCATGTGGAACCATTGTCGTTGCATCCTCCATCAATCATCGAGTAACTGATTTGAGCGGTTATACTGATTTTCTCGAACTTTGGGCTCTCATCGCTCGAGGCGAGACGGTGGACTATACAAGACTCCCTGATGATTGGACCCGTCAACCCGCAAAATACTTCCCTACGATCGACAAGGAACCAACACCACCTCCACCCTTTGAGGTACTCTCCTCTCCTCAACTCGGACCACCCGCCTATTTACTCGTGCCTTCCGTAGTGACCAGATGGAGCATTAAAAAGGACGCCATGGCACAACTGAAGCATGACTTTTCACCAAAGGACGATGCAGAGTGGATTTCATCCGGTGATGCACTTGCTTCTCTTATTTGCGGTGCCATCACACGTGCACGTCAAGCAGGAAATATCGTAAGATTAGAAGGAAGATCGAGTGAAGCGTCGCAAAACGAAAAAATAGCAATGGCGGCGGATGGTCGCGAAAGAGCCACCAACGGCACTATGAAGTATCTTGGTAATTTCAATTGCCTTTGGAGTCTTGATGCCTCTCGGGAGGATCTCTTATCCCCCACCAGCGAATCAGGTGGCCGCATTGCGCTCGCTATCCGAAAGGGATTACAATGTGAGCTCTCACCAGAGGCCATTGCCAACAAGATTGCCTTCTTTGAGTCGCCTCAGAATATGCAGCCTCCCGGTCGTGTTGCATGGTCGGCTGATTTGATTTTGACAAACTGGTCTCGGTTTGATTTGCAGGGTGCATCACTCGACTTTGGATGGGGGAAGCCCTTTTTGGCAACATCGGGCGTGGGTGGCTCGTTCCCACCTGGCTATTCTGTCATGACACAGAATAAGGAAACGGGTGATTTCTCTATTTTAGTGACGGTGGAGCATGCTGGCGATGAAGCAATAAGAGCTGATGTGTTAATGAATAAGTATGCAAGTTTAGTCCTAGTTTGATACTAGTGCTTGATTCATACCATAATAATAAAATCAATGATAAAGAACTTGTTTTATTATATACAATGTAATCTATTTTCATAAATATTTTGAGGAGATAGTTCTGAGTTTTCCTCGGCAACAAAGGCTCGCATAGACCTGTAAAATAAAAACGGTCAAGTATAAAGCAATTTACCAACACAAGTTATGACTTACAATAAAGAGGTTTTTTTTTCGTTTTTAAAGAACATTTTATTTTCAAACACGTTCTTAATTTTGAAAGCTTTAGAAGAGAATACCGTACAGTAGTGAAAGATAAGGAGTTCAGTTATATAATAAAAAAAAAGTAAAGACTCACCTCTCCATAAGCGATGAGGTCCTTTGTCTATGAGCTGAACCATTGTTATCATTGTCCTTTCTTGAGATGTTGTTCTCTTTTACCATTAGCATGCACGAAAATGATACTTGAACTTTATAGAGTGGGCACCTTCTTTCAAAAGACCAGACCTCTCCACGAGTTGACTATACTAGGTGATAGTTGTAATAAAGTGGGAAAGTCATACCGTAAGAAGAATGACAGCATCAGTGTATTTTATACTTCCTAAAATCCACATAGTGTCAGACTCAGTTTTGTAGTTATCATTTACAGGGGGTTTCCTTACCTTTACCTTAATGAAAATACTTCTTAGAGCGTACGTAGAACCAGAAGGTGTAAGACCTTGGTACATTGTTTAACAAAGATTGTATCTTTAGATTTATCACTACAATATAAAATAAAGATAAAAAGGTGTCAATTTAAACTGTTTATCAACAAAAAAAAAAAATCATACATTTACCTTAAGGAAATAATGTTGAAGGGACACCAGAAAACTATCAGTGGCGACTCGTAGAAATTTAAGGTAGACAATGTGATTTCCATGAATGAGGAAATTGTTTTGTTTTTCATGTTATTAAAGAGGAAGTGAAAGCTGTAAAAAAGAAGAAAACAAGTTGTCAAATATCCCACATTTAAGGACAATCGATCCTTACTCATCCAAAATTGATATTGGAATGCTGCTATATTGACAACAATGAATACAATTTTCTTTTTTGCATTCAGCAATAACAAATGTGGCATACATAATAGACCACACCTCTTTGTAATAGGAGCTATACTCACTATTGTATATTATCCTATGGCGTTTGTTAATTTTTTCTCTTTCGATAAAAGTATCTATACAATATAACTAGATTTATTAGATTGATTGATACGATTACATCATTTTTAAATTAGATCGGCTAAAAGGGGGAGAAGGAAGTTCTTTCTTTTTTTATTTATCATGTTGATTTAAAATTTATTTATAAGAATAAGGTATATTTGAAAATAAAATAAACTTTACAATGGAAATGTAACTTTTAAAAAGTTTCTTCTGCTTTATTTATTATCGAAATCATTGTCATTCGCGTACTAAATTTCATAGGTGACTGATTGTATCATTAACAGAAAGCTGGTTTGTGTTCGAGTAATATCAGAATGACCAAGAGATACAGAGAATATGATACAACTTTACATTGAAATGGTAAATTAGTAAGAAAACTCGGTTGAAGATATTAAAGTTTAATTAAACGCCTTTTTATTTATTTATTTGCAATTTATCCAAATAAACATACTATTTCATATACATATTCATATGGTCGATCATTTCAAGTGCAGAATGAAGATGTTTTATGCCATTCTAGACGCGGCATTCACTTCTTCCTTTCTCACATCCATAGTAAATGCCTTAAAGTATTCGTGTTTTTTTTTTGGTTTTTCATCCTTGGGAAAATACACAAACTTTTAAAGTTTTACCACAATACAGTTTAACGAAATTTTGAAATGATTCTCATTTGATCTTTTCAAGGTAAGCGACAATCGTGCCTAGAACCTTACAGTATTATTTTTTTTTTTAAAAAAAAAAAACATGGTATGAAGTTGTTTTAATTAGATTAAAACACGATTGTTTATATCCGATAATTGCTTAGCACGATTCGTTAGTCAAAGAAAAACGCAAGTAATTGAAATAATGAAAATTTAAATAGAAAATGAAATTCCAATACATATCTTCTTCGTTTTTCTGTAAAAGGTAAAAAGGACAGGAAAAAAACCAATGAACAATGCAGATTTATTTTTTTATCACATGCGTCATGTTATGTTACACTCGGAAAAGCGTCCCTGAGTTGAATCCAATCATTGCAAAACAATAAAAGTCTCACGGCGATTACACGATCATTAAAATTTTAGGAAGAATATGCCAATAATGCTTACTTATTTGATGTTGCTTCAATTGGCATAAAGAAAAGTACAAAGAAGGCTTTATATATGTAATTAGAGTAAATTTGGCCTGTTCTGAGTAAGTACCATCTACAAAAGAGCTTGTTTCCTAGTTTTGCTTCAAAGAAAAAACCTCCTTTAAATTTTTAGGTTTTAAAATGTTGCGCAGTTTCGTTAAAATATATTTGCATATGAGAGCCCGCGATAATTTCTCCACTTTTATTTGTTACTGATATGTTTTTAGTTTCTAAAACTTGTTTGGCTCAAAGTTCCTCAATCTGATTACAATCTTTGTCCTCTTTCCTTATTGATAACAAAAGATAAAAGCTCTTTTCTTTTCCTTTTCTTTTCTTTCTGTCTTTCTTTTTGTTTTGAGACAACAATTGCAACGCTTGTTTTCTCGAAACATATCTTCTGGGTTACTATCTGATTTTAGATCTGTATCAGAAATATGAAAAAGAAAAATTAACTTTAAAAACAGAAAATTTTTTTAAGTTGGATCGAGTTTATAACTTTCCATACACGTGGGATGTCATAAGGCACAAAGTCATTGTTTGGTTATACATTGAAATCTTATGATTTTTGTGTAAAGTAAATCTTTGTTTATCATTTCACGTTTATAATATATAAAATCGTAAAAATATATATGTATAATTTGACATTGAAACTGAACCAGTGCGCATGAGGAAACCGGAGTTACATTGACATTTGAGGTCTGCTTGTGACGCGATTGGCGTCCTTCTGACTCATTATAAGCGGAGTTCCTACCATTGCTATAAAACAATTTATGGTTTGAGGTATTTGTATTCTCTTTTTTTTCTTGTATAACTTTATCATTTAAAACAAAAACAAAAACACACAGACAGTAACAACAATAAACAATAGTAAAGACATGAGTTTGCATCAACGTGAGGAAGACATTGTATCTGTCAGCTCCTCTTTATCTTCTACTCCAACAGAAGCCACACCATTGATTTCTCGTCTTCCAAACGAAAAATATACTGCTACGTGGTCAGGAGAGTTCTCTTGGTTGGTGAAAAATGCAATTCCTATTGTTTTTACATTTTTGATGCAGAATTCCCTTCAATTAGCTAGTGTTTTCACTTTGGGTCACCTTGTAAGTATCTATAGTCAACTAAAGTGTTATCTTTATTACATAAAAAAAAAAAAAAAGGGACGGTTAAATCTAACCAAAAAAAAAAATTTTTTTTTTCTCCTTAGGGTCCTACACAACTTGCAGCAGCTGCGTTGGCTAGTATGTTTGCCAGTGTTACTGCTTGGGTAAGTCTATGCAACTTTGAATTAGAAATAACCTGTTTTTACTGATTTTTCCCTCATTTTTATTATTATCATTATTTTAGTCTATAGCTTTTGGAACAGCAACCGCACTTGATACTTTGTGCAGTCAATCTTGGACTGGATGTAAAGATAAAACTCAAGTTGGTGTTCATCTTCAAAGAGGCCTTGTTATTCTTGCGCTCATGTTTATCCCAATTGCAATTGTTTGGTGGAATTCAGAAAGTATTTTATTATCCTTGAATCAAGACCCTCAATTAGCCTATGAGGCCGGTCTGTTCTTAAAATGTCTTATGGTTGGTGCACCTGCTTTCATTGCCTTTGAAGCCACCAAAAAATTTTTACAAGCTCAGGGTATTATGCAAGCTTCGACTTATGTTTTGATGATTGTGTCACCATTGAACCTTGTGTTGAATTACTCCTTTGTATACCTTTCGCCTTTCAACCTTGGTTTTAAGGGTGCACCTCTTGCCACTAGTTTCAGTTATTGGCTTATGCTCATTCTTTTAGTATGTTATATTCGATTTGTGAAGGGTAGAGAAGCATGGGGTGGTTGGACTACAGAATGCTTGCACGGTTGGTGGCCATTTTTGAAGCTCTCCATTCCTTCGCTTCTTATGATTACTGCTGAATGGTGGGCTTTTGAACTTTCATCTTTGGCTGCAAGTTACCTTAGTACTCGTGATTTGGCTGCTCAATCCATTCTTCTTACTTCAGGCTCTGCTACATACACAATTCCATTTGGTATTTCTGTCGCTGCTTCTAACCGTATTGGAAATGCATTAGGGGAGGCAAACGCACGAAAGGCTTATTTGGCAACCCGAGTTGCATTGATTTTTGCAGTTGTTTTCGGTTGTACCAATTCCTTCTTTTTCATGGTAGCTCGTGAGCGATTTGGTTACTTCTTTACACCTGATGAGGATGTCGCCCAGCTTGTATCAAAGATTATGCCTTTCTGCGCTCTTTTCCAGATTACTGATGGTCTCGCTGGTGTCTCTGGTGGCGCAATCCGAGGTATGGGTCGACAGTCTTTTGCAGCATGGATCAACTTGTTCTCTTATTATGTTGTTGCATTACCCATTGGTTACTTTTTGGCATTTAAGCTCGATTGGGACTTGAGCGGACTTTGGTTCGGTTTATGTATTGCTCTTTTCTTAGTGGCTTCTGCTAGCGTCGCATTCTTAATCTCTACCAACTGGAACAGTGAAGTCATGCGCGCTCAAGAACGTGTACAGATGGATGAAGACCAAGAGCATCACGACGCTTAAGTAGTATTACTCTCTTCTGCCTCCCTTTCTATAGTTTATATTTATTGACATTGTTTTCCTTTAATTATCATCATTTTGCATATCCCTTTTACCATGTATCTTTTTGACCTTATTCCCCTCCCTCCGTTTTGTCTTCTAAACAGGAAAATCAAAAAAGAAAGAAAGAAAGAAAAGACTTTCTCTCTGCCCTGGTCCATTTCGGTTACAAATAGAAGTCATTAAAAATTAAAACCACAATCACAATCGCAATCACAATCAATATCAAGATCAAAATCACAAAAAAAAAAGCATAATAAAGATTAGATTTGATAAAAATAATAATTTTTTTTTTATGTAACCACTTATAAAAAGTTCTATTGTTGCTTTGTTATCTAATAAATTAAAAGATAACGATACACTTTCTAAGGAAAAATGATTGGTTCCTCAGTCCTTGGTTATGTAAAATGGGGGGGAACAGGGTTCATCTGATGGCGAGAGAAAAGTTATTATCTAAACTTTACATTTCTCCGAAGAAATTGTACTATTTCCCAGCCAATACCGTGGCCTCCCACTTCAATTTTATCATGTGTAACAATGATAACACACTAGTTTGTCCATTTACATATATGAAATGTTGCGCAATTGACGGCTAAAAGTAATTTTAAAATAAAATGAAATCGTCGGATAAACTTTGGTAAGAGATAACACTTATCTTTTACCAATGACGAAACGGGATCGTTTAATTAAGTAGTGAGTTAAAAATACAATAGCGTGAGTTTTTTTTATTTAGAGAAAAAAAAAAGTAGTAATAGGGAATAGAACAAAAGAAAAAAAGGAAAAATAAAGTTTACATCTAGGCATCATCCTTTACAATACGAGCCACCAAGTCACCAGAGGATAATGAATCACCTTCCTGTACAGTAACACGCTCAACCTTACCAGCAACAGGTGCGGTAACAACAGTTTCCATCTTCATTGCTGAAAGAACAGCAAGAGGATCACCGGCCTTAACATGTGCACCCTCCTTTGCGCGGATTTCTACAACAACACCGGACATAGGAGCGCCGATATCTCCAGGGTTGGCAGCATTGGCCTTTTCGCGAGTGACAATTTCAATAGCAGAGTTGCGATCGGCAATACCAACAACACGAGCCTCACCATTCAATTCAAAGTAAACATCACGCTTACCGCTGTTGTTAAGAGGACCAACTGCCAATAATTTGATAATGAGAGTCTTACCCTCTTCAATCTCGACGTGGAATTCTTCACCAATTTCAGGCTTGGCAAGGAAGTAACGAGTGGGCAAAACTGACAAATCACCATACTGGCTAACATTATCTTTATATTCAGCAAAGACCTTGGGGTAAAGTGCTGCGGAAATAACATCGTAATCACGGATGTTAGAACCGTATTTATCAGTAAGCTCTTCCTTGAGCTTGGCCATGTCGAGTGGTTCAAGAGTGGCACCAGGTCTGCTATCCAAACGGGGGAGGTTACGGATGATGTTGGAACGAAGAGGTTCGGGGAAACCACCGTGGGGCTGACCAAGATAACCTTGGAAGAATTCAACAACGGATGTAGGGAAGGAGAGGTTACCTGCACGTTCTTCGAGTTCCTTTCCATTAAGGCCGTTGGAAACCATGAACTGAGCCAAATCACCGACAACCTTGGAGGAAGGAGTGACCTTAACCAAATCACCACAAAGTTCATTAGCCTCCTGGTAAGCCTTCTTGATCTGCTTCCATTGTGTACCCAAACCTAATTGTTGAGCTTGGAACATGAGGTTAGTGTATTGTCCACCAGGCATTTCGTGGTCGTAGACACCAGAATCAGCAGAGCGGACATTAGCTTCGAAGCAAGAGTAAAGCAAACGTGCTTGTTCCCAGTAGGAGTTAATGGCATGGATATCTTCCATACGAATACCAGTACCAAGGTTAGTCTGTTCAAGACCAGCGACGATGGCACCCATAGCAGGCTGAGAGGTCATACCAGACATGGAATCAACAGCGACATCAACAACATCAGCACCGGCAGCAGCGGCAGCCATCATGGAGGCAACACCAGTACCAGCAGTATCGTGAGAATGGACGTGGATAGGGAGATCAGGGAACTTGGCACGGATAGTGGAGATCAATAATCTGGCAGCTTCAGGCTTCAACAAACCAGCCATATCCTTAATACCCAAAATATGAATACCTTCATCAACGAGTTCTTGAGTCAAGTTGACATAGTAGTCAAGGTTATACTTCTTGCGTTCAGGGTTGGAAACATCACCAGTGTAACAGATGGTAGCCTCGACAACACCACCAGCCTTCTTTACGGCATCAATACCAAGGCGCATGTTTTCAACATAGTTGAGAGAATCAAAGATACGGAAGACATCCATACCACACTTGACAGCCTTGTCACAGAATTCATAGACAACGTTATCAGGGTAAGAGGTATAACCGACAGCGTTGGCACCACGAAGAAGCATTTGGAAAGGAATGTTGGGAACAGCCTTACGAAGAGCAGCAAGACGATCCCAAGGATCTTCATGAAGGAAGCGCATGGCGACATCAAAGGTGGCACCACCCCAACATTCCAAGGAGAAAGCATTAGCAAGAGCGTGGGAAGTAGCAGGAGCAATACGAAGAAGGTCTGTACATACACACACACACACAATGAAAAAAAATTAATTAATCATCTTATCCTTTAAACCCCTTTTATCACTTCCTCAACTTCCTCTATTTAATGTATATAAACTTACCAATGGTTCTAACACGGGTAGCCAACAAACTCTGATGAGCATCTCTCCAAGTGGTATCCATAATCAAGACACCAGGATAAGCACGAACAGCCTTGGCAAAGGCCTCAGGTCCTTGTTCGACAATGATCTTACGCCATCCTTCAGTAGGAGCGGCAGAAACATCGATATCCTTGTTGCTACCTCTCTCACGCAAGACAGGAACTTCAATCTCCTCCTTGAAGCTAGGTTCACCCACCTGTCCCTTGATCTGGGAACCATTCACAACAACGTCTCCGAGATATCCCAATAAGCGTTGGGCACGGTTCTGGAACTGTACCAAGCGGAACAAATCGGGAGTATCATCAATAAAGGTGGTCCAGCAGTTACCATTCATGAAGGTATCGCAGGTCAACAAGCGCTGAAGGAAAGGAATGTTGGTCTTGACACCACGGATTCTGAACTCGACAAGGGCACGGACAATCTTGCGACGGGCGACCTCGTAAGTGGAACCAGTACAAGTCACTTTGACAAGCAATGAGTCATAATGAGGTGTGATGACAGCACCAGCATAACCTGCACCACCATCAAGACGGACACCGTTACCACCAGAGGAACGGTAGACTTCAATTTTACCGGTATCAGGTTGGAAATTCAACTCGGGATCCTCAGTGGTGACACGGCACTGGATGGCAAAACCGCGCTGACGGATACGTTGCTGTGTCAAACCCAATTGGGGCAAAAGAGCACCAGCAGCAATCTGGATCTGGGCAGCGACAATATCAATACCAGTGATTTCTTCTGTGATGGTATGCTCAACCTGGATACGGGGGTTGATCTCGATAAAGTAATGACGGTTCTGGTTATCGACCAAGAATTCAGCGGTACCAGCATTCTTGTACTTGACAGCCTTGGCAATCTTGATGGCATCGTTCAAGATGGCCTCACGGACCTTGTTATCCAAGTTCTTTGCAGGGGCAATCTCAACGACCTTTTGGTGACGACGTTGGACGGAACAATCACGCTCAAACAGATGGACAACATTACCAGCACGATCGGCCAAGAGTTGGACCTCAATGTGTCTAGGTTTGTCAAGGAAACGTTCGATAAAGACGGTACCATCACCAAAGGCAGCGAGGGCCTCAGATTTGGCACGGGTAAAGGCATCTTCAAGAGATTCTTCGTCACGAACAACACGCATACCGCGACCACCACCACCCATGGCAGCCTTGATAATGATGGGGAAACCGTGTTCCTTGATGAAGGCCTTTGCTTCGATAAAATCACTAACTGGTCCAGGAGTACCAGGTACGACTGGTACATTACAATTGATAGCTAAAGTAATAATAATGAATTTTAGTGTAACCGTTACACACCATTTTCTCGGGGACTAATCTTTTTTTTTTTTCCCAATAGGAAAACTTACCAATAGTTCTTGCCTTGGTCTTATCACCAAGACTTTCAATGACCTCAGGGGAGGGACCGATAAACGTGATACCAGCAGCTTCAACCTTGCGGGCAAATTCAGCATTCTCAGACAAGAAACCATAACCAGGATGGATCATAGAGACACCACGTTCTTTGGCGATACGGACAATTTCATCCTGTGCAAGGTAGGCAGCAACTGGCGTATATTGGCCGATTTTACCAATTTGATAAGATTCATCAGACTTTTAAAAAAAAAAAAAATCATGTAATAAAAAAAAAAAAAATCAAGGGGTGAGTTAAAGGCCCGGGCAAGTATATTATTTCCTTTTTTCTATTTACCTTGTAACGATGCATGGAAAGTCTATCTTCATGAGAGTAGATGGCAACAGTCTTCATGGAGAGTTCATGGGCAGTACGCATAACACGTAATGAGATTTCCTAAAAAAAAAAAAAATGAATACAATGAATTAATTATACATATGTCAAATGTGTGTTCCCAGAGATACATACACCACGGTTAGCAACCAAGAGCTTACGAAGGTTGCCCATCACTTCACTGTTTCTGCGAATGGTCTCGACAGAGTGTTCACGTTGAGCTGGTGGAGGAGGCATTTAATAATATAGGGTAGAGTGAAGAAAAAAAAAGAACAAAGACGAAAGAGGTGCTTTGCAAAACTATAATTTATAAGAAAAAAAAACAATTTTTTTAAATAAGCGAGCGTATTTTTCCGGCTTATTCATGCTGATTTCATATGTCAGCATGCGTTACCTTGTGTTAAAATAACCCAGATTTTTGGAAAAAAGAAAAATCAATTTTTTTGATGGTCTTTTATATTATTGCAAAAAATGAAAAGGCTTATCTAATGCGGTGATTAAAACATCTTGATGGGATGATAAACGATTGCTCCCCCCATTTTTTTTTTATGTATGTACACATTGGTGTCTCCAATAGGAAAAAAGACAGAACAAGATAATAAAAAAAAAAAAAGAGTTACATGTATAGAAAAAAAAAAAGTCATAATTTATTTTACAGCTGTATCCTTTCTTGTTACTCGAAATTCATCCTTATGATCAGGATAATCTCGTCGATCTTTGGTTGAACGCAACGCAGGGACAGAAAATTGTTTACGAATTTGCTTATTCTCACGATGATGAAATGGCCCGTTTGATTTCACAGTGTCACTTTGGTTACGTGTCGTCATAGATGAGCGGGGACGAGGGATCATACTTGGTGATGCACGTCCTTCATTGGGTCGTGGTATCATACTCGGTGTGGTTGATCGCACAAGTTGCTGTCGGCTCTTTGGCCGTTGGTGGTTAGTAGGTGTTTTGGCCCGACTTGCCTCATTGCGTATGATTGTACTCTTTGTATGCTGCATCCAAGATTTAGTCTCGTCTGACTTGTTATTAGAAGAAGATCTTTGTCTTTCAGGGCCATAGCCTGGTTCGTGACGGGTCTTTATTGATTTGCTGTTAGTAGTAGGGGTCTTTACCTGTGACGGGTAATTATTCGAAAGCCGTGACGGACTGGAGTTTGTACAAGATGATTCGGATGTGCTTGATCTGAGTCCGCTACCACCGAGAGAAGAATAGTTCTCACGTGAGTGAGATAAAGGACTTGTTGTTCTTATTTGTTGTTGTTGTTGTTGCTGTTGTGATGATGATGATCTACCATAAACAGGACTTGTGGAATGATGATTCATGGACCACCAAAGATGGTTATCTCTAGCACCACCATTGGGCGTCCCACTCGCTGCTCGCTGAAGATCTTCGTAATGATGAGAAAGACTCGTAAACGGACTCTTTGATCGAGAGCCAATCGTACCGGGACGATAATCCAACATGTCATTTGGCTCAGGGCTCCTGAAGCGTCCATCCATCCAACTCAGTTGCGATTTATCACTGTGGTCGCTATAACGTGATGACGAAGGACTCACTGGTCGATCCAGCATGACTTTTTCTATATCCGGTATATCTTTTCTTCGTAATTGATCCATGGTGGACTTGAGTTGGTTCCAACGTTGGACCATCGCTTCATGGCGTTGCAAGGTGGCGACATTTCGAGAAACACGTGCCGCAATCCCGTTTCCCAGCATCATCAGCATTTTGGTAATCGAAGGTGTATAGTATTTGTACTTTGCCTCGAAATTTTTCTCGATGGAGCGTATCTTTTCACCAGAGGGAGACGACGCACCGCCGATAGAACTTGTATTCATAGTAGAAGAGGATACAGAAGGCGAGGAGCGCTGTACATGAAGGCACTGGTTTACTGTCTTCTCCAGACCGTCCATCATAGTATCCACCTGGTCTGCAACCTGTCTAAAAACCGCCAACCAACGGTCCTCCTTCAACTCTAGCTTTAACTCGTCAATCTCAATACGTAGACACTCCCACCGTTCCTGAACCAAGAGATGTTTACGAGTCAGAAGACCATTGTTGTCTTCAGGTGGTGTGTTTGAGGTCATGCGGGTATACACCTTTTCCACATCATTAAAAAGTGGTCCTACTCGATTATCAATTTCAACTAATATTTCATCCTCTTTCGGTTTCTCCTCTGTTGCTGCTACCACTGTGTTACTCAACGAGGTAGCACCGGGCATCAGAGCTGGGTCTACCATCACACTCTCAGGATGGGCAGGCTGCTGATGGCGCTTCTCCTGAAATTGGAATATCATCAATGAAAGATCGTCTATCTGTAAAAAAATGTTTTCCATCAACAGTTGAAGATGGCTCTTTTCATCCAGCTCCTGCACCGTCTTTTTCACGGATGAAATAAAATGCTGGAGACCGGACCATTCCGATTGGATTTTTGTGATGGCCAACTTGCATTTTGTCTGAAGAGCAGGTTCAGCATCGGGTCTCTCCTCAATCATGTCCTTCAACTCGAGTAAAGATGACATCAAGGGAGCCATCTCACTGCAAGCTGTTTCAAGAGGCTCTGTCTGTTTGACGCCCTCGCTTTCCTGTTTCACATTTTGCTCCAAGGTGAAAGCTGTCAGGTGTGCTATCTCTAGCCATTCTGTAATACGGAAAGTGATGCTATCAAATGTCTCCATCATAGTATCAAATGTCAGGGTACGTTGTTCTTGAACAAGTTGTGCAAGTTGATCAATAGGTAGCTTTGTTTGAAGTAGTTTCTGGAATATATCATTTTCTTGTTCCGAATCGCCGCATTTTATTGCTGTAGAGGTGGTTGACGTGGTTGTGGTAAGTGGATCTGATATTGGTTCTGGTGTGGTTGCCATGGTTACTATGTTTTTTTTTTGTTTTTTGCTTTATTGGTTTGTGTGTTATATTGGTATAAATCAGTTTATATAACTGATAAACAATCGTTAATATTTAATATTTAAAATAAAAATGCCGTTCTCTTTACAAGAGAATATAAATAATAGTAAAAAAAATAAAATAAATAAAGACTTGATTCAAGTTGAGATGTTTACTTTATAAAAGGTATTGAGGTATTTTCTTTGGGTATAAAAAGGGTTGATCAGTAAAGTGAACTTGTTTGTGATTTCTATAATAACATGAAGTAGAAGCAAGCCTATATATTGTTTTAAGAAAAAAAAAAAACGGTATGTAAGAAAAAGGAAAGGAAAAAAAAAAAAAAAGAGAAAAGAGGGGGCATTGCTGAGATTGGAAAATGAAAATAAATTATTTTGAAGCGTGTCTTGATGTTTCTCCCATTGGTTGATGTAAAGCACTGCAGTTCCCCTTGTTGTTACGAAATATTTAACGAAAGAGTGTATATTATAGACGAATAAATAATGGTTGTATTGATATTTAACTGTATCTATTATTACTTGTCTTAATATGAGTAGTTTTACTTTGATAAGTAGATTATCTTAAAATATTAACAGCTCACTTCTTAGTGTTTTTATATATTTAAGGTGCTTTATTTGATAGCTTATTTATATCATAT
>MU622308.1:0-37557 GCA_025399235.1 Backusella circina FSU 941
AAAGCTGACTTTCTCTTAGTGACGTAGAAAGAAAGGCAAGCCACATTTCACGTGATTTTTGTTTTTATCCTGAAATGCGTTGATTTCCTTATACAGTAATTTAACTTGATTTTTGTTTTTAAGTACAATTCATGTGTCGGGGTTCTTTTTAAATGGTCTCACCTGGCTGTCTAAAAATACGAGGGGATTTCTATAATTAACCAATTTATTTTACCAATTCCCACTCTCTTCTTCTTCTGTTACTATTATTATTATTACTTCTCTCTTAAAAATGAAATTTGGTCAGGAATTCATCAAAAATATATATCCTCCCTGGCAATCAGAATACGTAGACTATGAATCGATTCGACAATCCATACTTGAAAATCAGAATTGGGACCAAAAGAAGGAAGATGAATTTATTGTTAGAATAAGGTCAGAAGTAGAAAAAGTGGATACATTCATCACAAGAAAACAAAGAGAAATCGACTCTCGTTTAGCCTACTGCCAACGAACACTCAGTCAATCCAATACTACCCCAGCTGTCTATGAGAGCACAGACGATACCTTGACGGAAATCCTGATGGACCTTAATGACCTTTCTAAATACACCCGCTACAATTGCTTGGCTATTCAAAAATTGGTTAAACGGCACGACAAATATACTCCTTTTAATGATCAACCTTTCTTTTTAGACCTCATCCGATCAAAATCCCTGGATAGACAACGATTCGATGTCGCATTAATTAAACTATCCGTATTACATGACCAATGCCAACTCCATGGCCAAGCACGATCTGGAAATGCTGCCTCTGGTTTTAATCAAAATGCCTTTGAACGCGCAACGGCCAAGTATTGGGTGCATCCTGATAACGTAACTGAAGTAAAGGCGATTTTATTGTTCCATTTACCCGTACTTGTCTTTAATCCAGATAAACCCATTGAACCTGAAGACAGTGCGGTTTCAAGTACCTATTTTGATAACCCCGATTTTGACCTTTACCAAGGTCGACTACAGCGAGATGAGGGCGCAGAGGCTATTCGTTTTAGGTGGTATGGACCTACAGACTCGGAAAATGTATTTATTGAAAGAAAGACACATCATGCCCCTTGGACAGAAGACGGTGCTTCTGTAAAAGATCGCTTCCGCCTTGACACCTCAAAAGTGGCAGGTTTTTTATCCGGTACATACACCGCTGGCGAATATGCCAATCAATTACGCTTGAATGGAACAGCCGAAGGGACCGTGAAGGCGAATCACTTTGTTGCCGCGGGCATTCAAAAGTCGATCAAAGAAAAAAGACTGGAGCCTGTTTTGCGAGTGTTCTACAACCGCACTGCATTTCAAGTACCGGGAGACCAAAAACTGCGTATCTCTCTGGATACAGACTTGACTTTTGTGCGTGAGGATGGTGCTGATCGTAGAAAAGGAGACTGGCGACGACCAGATATGGGAATCGAGCCCCCCTTTGAGGATGTTCCACAGGATGAGGTGTATCGCTTTCCCTATGCCGTACTAGAAACAAAGCTCCAGACACATCTTGGTCAGGCACCACCTGTTTGGCTCTCTCGTCTACTAGAGTCCCGATTGGTGTACGAAGTACCTCGCTTTTCAAAATATTTACAAGGTGCAGCTGTGTTTTGGAACCCTCGCTTGCCTCTCCTGCCATGGTGGCTTAATGAGATAAAGCTGGATATTCGAAATGTGAAGCAGACCACGAGTAACTTTTCAGGTTTATCTAGATCCAAGAGTATGAAACCCTTAATTGATGGTAAATACCGTATGGGATATCTTGAATCTCAACTGGAACGCTCCTCAACATTAAAACGTGCAAACGAAGGCAAATCCATGGTGAAAGCACCACCATCCTCTTCAAATAGGAATCTGAAACCTACCAAACCACCCATTGCACGTGTTGCTTCAACTAAAAACCCCTTTGATGACCCCATATGGTCGCAGAACAATCTGTTATTTGATTCCTCTAAGGATATGGGTTCCTATGAAACAACGTCCACTCAGCATAGATACAGCGAAGGAAGGCAGACTGCTGAGTATATCAATGTGGGGTCAACTGAATGCTTGGTGAACAAACATAACTCTGCGCAGTCAAGCCCATTCAACGAAAAAACGAGCTTTTTTAAGGATAATAATAATAACAATACCAAAGAGTCAAGCCTCAATATCTACCTTCGTGAAGATGTACGAGAATATGATGAAGAACGTGGCGAGTCAAAGAAGAAGAAGAAGGTCAAGGAGGTGGGTGCTGTCGTGGAGCCAAAAACTTTCTTTGCAAACGAACGTACTTTTATTCATTGGCTACATTTTGCTGCGACACTTTTGTCGGTGGCTTTAACATTGATGAATTTTGGTGACAGTATTAACAAAACCGTTGGTGCTGTTTTCTTTGGTATTGCTATGGTCATGTCTATCTATGCCTTTGGATACAATCGCTGGCGTGCTCATCGTATTTCAAATAAGCCACATCTTAGATATGACGATATATACGGTCCTTTTGTTTTATGTATTGTTTTGTTAGGTGCTCTTTCGGTAAGTTTTAAATAACTCAACATGAATTACTTGTAAAAAAGAAAAAAAAAAAAAAGTTTTCAGAAAGGCATCTTAAAAATCAGACAATTAAACTTTATTTCACTTTAGCTCAACTTTGGATTACGTTGGAACACACCATCATCTACAACAGGCTATCTCGGTACTAACAGTACCTCGGATTAAAAATACCATTTAGAGATATATGATTATATATTTTCTTTTTTTCTTAAAAAAAAAAAAAACTTAATAAAAACAAATCATTTACAAAATAGAATCGGCGACTGTTGGGAGACATGATTATACAATTGCCTTTATTATTAATAGCTCGTGTAACACAAGCGATCTAAACTCACCCATTGGTTAGGATGTCTCGGCTTTCTGTAATTAGAACTTGACAATGCTATTTTTATAAAAAAAAAAAATAAAAACCTGGTTTCAACACTTATTTTATTTTTATCACTCCTTTATCTTATTTATTTTTTCCTTTTTCTCTTTGCATTTTCTTTTCCTTCTTTTACTCTTATTTTAAATAACCAATTATGAAATTTGGTGAACACTTGCAAAAAGAAATCTTCCCACCATGGAAGCTCTCATACATATCCTATGATATGCTCAAGAAGGAGTTAAAATCCAATCAATT
The DNA here is from genome assembly GCA_025399235.1 of Backusella circina FSU 941. Taxonomy (NCBI): domain Eukaryota; kingdom Fungi; phylum Mucoromycota; class Mucoromycetes; order Mucorales; family Backusellaceae; genus Backusella; species Backusella circina. The sequence goes on from MU622308.1 coordinate 3,168, forward strand.
AGATCATGGATGGAACGATCAGGACGAAGATCAATTTATAATTAAACTTGAAAACGAACTTGAAAAAGTATATGATTTTGTTACTGCAAAATTAGGAGAAGTCGAAGCCCGCATCAGTTACTGCGAGCGTACCATCCAAACTTTTGTCAATAATCCCAGCTGGTCATCCGACGAAAACTGGACCATCATGGGTGATGCTTTGACAGAGGTGCTTTTTGATGTAAATGACCTGGCCAAATTTACTCGATTGAATTTTATTGGATTTCAAAAGATTCTCAAGAAACACGACAAGTGGACAGATCTTGACCTCCAGCATGATTTTATTCCTCAATTGCGTTACAAGCCTTTGGATAAGCAGCGTTTCGATGTTGCCATTGTTTTTATTTCGGCCTTAAATGACTTGTGTCGTCAAAAGGGTAGACCTCGTCCTGCCAGTACCGAGGTTGTTGTCAGAGAAAGAGCTACTGCTAAATACTGGGTTCACCCTGATAACATTACAGAAGTTAAATCCATCATTATGCTCCATTTGCCTGTTTCTATTTATAACAGAAATAAGCGTTACGAGCCTAGTGATTCTGCAGTTTCTAGTGTTTATCTCGATAATGATGACTTTACTTCCTACACTGGCCGACTTCAACGAGATGATGGTAGTCAAGGCCTCAGATTACGTTGGTATGGTCCCACCAGCGTCAGAGATGTCTTTGTCGAACGCAGTTCACAGATGGATGGTACTTCCACAAAAGACCGTATCCAGATCCACAGCGAAGACGTATTGCAGTTTATCAATGGAAGCCTTAGTGCTGAACAATTCGCTAACCGCCTCCGCGCAAAGAATATAGATCCTTCCATTATTCAAGAGTGCCAAGCAATTTCGGAGAGCATGCAAAAATCGATCGTTTCCAGAAAACTTCGCCCTGTATGCCGAGTCTTTTATAACCGAACAGCCTTCCAAGTCGCTGATGATCCTCGTGTCCGTATTAGTATCGACAATGATCTTACCTTTATTCGTGAAGATATTCACCGTGATGTGGACCACTGGCGTCGTCCTGATGTGGGTATTGAGAGTCCATTTCTACATGTCGATGAATCAGAGATCCTTAGATTCCCTTATGCCGTCATGGAGACCAAGGTACAACCTGGACAGCCCATCCCAGCCTGGCTCAAGAAACTGGTCGATTCCCATTTGGTTCATGAGGTACCTCGCTTTTCAAAATACCTCCATGGTGCATCTTATCTCTTCCGCGACCGCTTACCGCTTTTGCCTTGGTGGCTTTCGGAAATGGAGGTAGATATCCGTAAACCTCGTGCAAGTAACTTTGGTCTCACTCGATCACAATCATTTAAGCCCTTGGTGGATGGAAAATACCGCCGAGCGATGGAGAATGAAGCCGTGCGCATGGAAATTATTCAAGAGGTCACCAATACAAGGGAAAGTCTCGAACTCGGTGACCAGAATCCATTTGATGAATCACAAGAACTGTTGGGAGAAAGTCACCAGGAAAAGAGCCGTGATTGGGGAAATCGACCTCATCGCATGCAATCTACATTGGTGACCAGAGGCGAGGATCCATTGAATTATGGACCTATTCGCGAACAACGCATCAAAAAGAAAAAGCTGGAGAGTGGCGATCTTGGAGAGCCTCTCGCATTTGCCGGTGGCGATATTCGACTCGACATTGAACCAGGATCTGATCACAGACGCCTTCGTGCCTTCTTTGGTGATACCTCTATGGCTGTAAAGGACCCCAATAATCCAAATGCCACAATTGCAATCAAGAAGGTGAAGGTTGAACCCAAAGTGTTCTTCTCAAACGAGCGTACATTTATTTCATGGTTACAGTTTTGTGCGCTGTTATTAACTGTGGCGCTAAATTTGTTAAATTTTGGTGATGATGTTTCACGAATTGCTGGTGCCATCTTCATTGGTATTAGTGCTGGTATTGCAATCTATGCCCTGTATCAATTCGAAAAGCGTGCATGGTATGGAAATCTTAGTGCTCTTTATTTTAATATGATTATTCATTTTTTTTTTTTTTTATTCATTTTATTAGGATGATTAACCACCAAGTTGTCGGACGTTACGACGATCTTTGGGGTCCAGCTGTTCTCTGTGTACTTTTGGTGGGAGCTCTGATTGTCAATTTTTACCTTCGCTTCCGTTAAATATTATTAGAAAAAAAAATTTTGTACTTATACCATTTCCTCTTTTTGCATTACCACGTTGAAAATCTGTTTTTACATTATTACCTTAAAATATAATTAAACGTGCCTCATTTCAAATTTAGACATTGTGCTGTTTATTTTAAGTTATTGATCATTTTTTTTAACAAGTTGATAAAAAGGGGCAATTAGTTTGGAAAAATAAGAGAATAATAATAATAATAATTTAATGGTTCAATTGAGTATTGAACAGAGCTTTTTTTTTTTTTTTTTATCACTAAATCGAAATGATTACAAAGAATTATTTATTTTAAGAGAGATTGTCAATAATTCCAAAAGAAAAAATATTCTACTATGTGTGACAAAACTTATGTGCTTCTTTTTGGTACATCACATACCAATTATCATTTTATAACTCAGCCCATTTACTAAAATTATATGAATGGAATTATTACTTGCACTTTAATAAAGATATTTTAAAAGTCTGAATGCATGACATCTATTCTAACTACTTAATAATGATTATTCATCCTATTGCGAATTCTCGAGAAGAAGAAAAAAAAATGCATTCTGGGATTTAATTTTATTTTGAGTAAAAAAAAAAAAAAAAAAACGGGGGAAAGTACTTGATTTGTGCTTGTTGATGTCAGTTTTTTTTTTTTGTTGTTGTTGTTGAGATGTTTACATCTACATATTTATTACTGCATTTGTCGTCTGATATTCTCATATTGACTGATTGGGTATTCCAAATGGTTAGGAACCTGGTCTACTCTTCCTCCAAAAGCATTATAAACAGTTTGAATCAAACTTCGAGGCGTATTTGGTGGTTGATCAGCACTCAATTCCCAAAACATTGCACCAGCCAACTGTCTATCAGCAATGTAGCGGCATTTTGCATTGACGACCTCAGGTGAGTCGTATGTGACATACTCTCTCGTAGTAGGGTCATATGAATAGGAAGCCACACACTGCATGTCATTGTGTTCCTGAGCACCGGGCTGAGGCAAATGCTTATAATCATATTGCCCTTGTTCCCAAGATCCTTTACAAACACCTTGATATCGACATCCGGGACCATCTGTATTACAAAAACCACGTCCATACAGTGGCATACCCATGACAATTTTGTTGGGTGGTACACCTCCTGCCATAAAATCACTGACGGCTTGGTTTGTATTGAGCTTACCACCAAACAAGCCTGATTGATGACCTGTCACAGCATCCCAGCTTCCACAATAGTCATATGCCATCAAATAAAAGAGATCTACATAAGGCTCCATTTGACCGAGGCGAAGTTTTCGATAATGCTCAGGACCACATGGTACAGCCACTGTCAATAATAAACGAGGCGTGTGTAACTGTTGGCATTGTTGTTGGTATGCATCTAGACCCAATCGAAGTTCATATAATAAGTGCACATAATCAAACGCCTCTTTATCATCATTAGGAAACTCCCAATCAATATCTAGCCAAGCAATAATAATGATAAAAAAGTATATATATGAATAAATGTATATATATATATATTTATATATTTATATTTATAGCGAAAATGGGCCATTTTTACCTAATCCGTCTAATCCAAAATCTGCAACCAATTTAACACTTGATTCCACAAAGCGTCTTCTCTTGGCAGGATCACCTGCAATACCTGGAAAAGCCTTTGAAAGCGTATAACCGCCAATACTTAAAGACACCTTTAATTGTCTGTTGCGTTGCTTCAAGAGATAGAACTGCTTGAAGTTACCATAAAGATTATTACCATTATCGTTCCAACTATCAGCCGTTCCATTCACCGTTTGTTCTATTTTTATTATTGATGAATAAAAATAGGCTCTCTTTTTTTTTTTTTTTTTGCATATATTCATTCAGTTTGGTATTACCTTGTGGAAAGTGTTTTTCAATATCTGCAAATTTATCCTGCGGAATAAACAATATTTATATCACGCACATAAAAGGGTACTACATTTAAATACTTACGGTAATAATAACTTCACCATCTGATTTCATATCAGCAAAAGCATAAAGAATATGTGTAAGCTTATGAGCATTAGGCACGACATCAATGACGTTAAACTTTCTATCGTAAATTCCCCTACATGTTGTTCATTAGTTTACTATTATCTTTCTATTTCTCGGAATCAGTACCAATTTGCAAAGTAGCCAGCAACAACTGGACCATTTGTAGCGGGTGGTGGCATTCTAGCTGCCATTTTTGCTGTTTTGTAAAGTATAAAATAGAAATAGTAACACTTAGTCAGGCGCCAAGATTAAAATAATAAAAAAAATACGCGCTTCTTCATTTTTCCCGAAACCGATTGAAACCTAAAAAGGGAATAATAAAAAAAAAAAATAGGTTAAAAGGAAATTAATGTAATACCATTGTTGCGTGTCCATGGAAGAAAAAAAAAAAGAGTCAGTTGCTGAGCAAGTCATTGCCTTTTCTTTTGGGTATTTTTCGCCGTCTTAATAGAATCCATATTATACAAAATGCCACACATTTAAGCTAAAAATAAATATAAAGTGGTCGATGCATGTACGTTTTTATATTATAAAGCCGCAAAACAGATGAGATGAGAGAGATAAATCCGAATATCAGGATTTCAATTCGAGACTTTATCTATATTTATTGTGCAGTTCTATTTTTACGATAAATAGATCGTACTACACATCGTGATATCACGATGCTACATTCTATTTTACCATTAAAATGATATGATGAGTTTGAATAATGAAACCGTAATACTAAATATACATGACATCAAGTATATATTACACGTATTGGTAATGATCTACAAGAAGGAATGTCACACATGTTGCTTTCAATAAACAAAAAATGAAATATATTGCATAGTAGATGACACATTGATGGATACTTTAGTAGCTTCATTTAGAAATAATACAAGAAAAGATATATAAATGGTGTTAATACACAACCATTTGATTTAGAAAATGAAATATGGAATGTTGGTTGTATAGAGATTCAGTATTTGATTTCACAGGTAGTGCTTACTTCAAGGTATAGAGCATCGGTCTATCTCTCAGTGTTCGATTATGTATAATATATTTGTAGAACACTTTAGAACTGTAGCAATAGTACATTTAACTAATTAAGATAGACCTTTACTCCCAATGATAAGCCACATTGTTTATAATGTCTTTTCTATAAAGTCAAAATTTAATCTCTATCGTATCCACTAAGAAGAACTTATTTTCAAGTATATTGATATCAAATGGTTATCTCACTCTCTATTATTCAAAAAGCATGTCTGTTTTAAAAGCGGTTGTAATTTTTCTCAAGTATTACCAGTCGCTATAGGAATAGTACCAACATGTCTACGACAGTGGAAGTTCTCATTTTTTTTTTTTTCAAGTTTGGCAGGCTGATAATCAGTAGTTAAATTGATCTTAGTGGTGTTCCCAAGTAAAGGATTTTGTATATTGGAAAATGTGAAAATGTAGCGCTATATACACATCCTTCCCAAGTCTAAACAGGTAGAATATATTCCAAAAAAAAAAAAATTCATCCTGACGTCCACAGAAATCGGAAAACCAAGCTTCCTTGGTAAAAGTATGATTTCCCTTTAATACATTGGAAGTAATTACTATAGACGGAAATCATGTTACATTGAAGAAGTTAAAATTTGATGCATACCATGTATATATAAACTGGTATGAACTCAATCGATAGAGTATTTTCACTCAAGATCTTGGTGATGAAATTTCTTCTTATTTTTTAAACTTGACGAGATTAAAACCTAGAAGCAGTTTTTTTTTTTCAAAAAGTACTCAATACTCACTCATTTCAGGTAGCCTTGTAGATAATAATACCATTATTATCTGTATCGATCCTATCGACTGACTCCATTGCCACAGTTTTCTCTGCTTATACTCTGTTCAAGACAGCCGATTCATCTATGAAGGCACTCTATTTTATAATGGTGTCCTTATCATGGCCAGTAATCACCTTTATTTATAAAGTGACATATTTCTATTATTTATTTATTTTTTGCAAATGACGTATGGTAAATGTAAATCCAACATTGAGGCACTCTTGTCAAACAGTAATATGCACTGACCCTTTTTACTATTATTATTTTAGCTTGCATGGGCTTTTGTAACACATGGTACCAGTGACTTTCTATTCTCCTTATAGTGAACAATGATATAAAACAAGAACCTATTTATTACACTGCATAGTAAACTATATTTTACTAAAACCAACAACCCATCACTGATTATATATCTATATGTGCAACTACTATTATTATTACTATATATATATTTTTTTTCATTTTTGTAAATGTGAAATCTATTTTATATCAAGAAAAAAAAAAAAGAGGAAAAAAAGAATGACCATTTCGATTCGTTTAGTTATCCAAGAAGAAGTAGTTTCCACTGGACTTCTGTTCCTGATCCAATTGAGAATCCATCTTGTTAATTCTGGGTCTGTAGTTGGTAGGATCACGACGGAAAGTAATCTCAAGAGAAGCCAAGAACTTGTTCATACCAGTCAACAAGGTCTGGGGAGAGTTGGCAGTGGCATCAACGGAAGGAGTACCGTCATACACAACAACACGATCAGCAAGATAGGTGGCCATGATGAAATCGTGCTCGACAATAAAGGCAGTTCTCTTGAAGTGAATAATGAAACGCTTAATGACCTTGGCAGCAATAATACGCTGTTCGGAATCGAGATAGGCGGAGGGCTCATCAATAAGGTAAATATCGGCAGGTTGACCCAAAGCCAAGACAATAGCAACACGTTGCAATTCACCACCGGACAAGTGCATGACTTCCTGGTCAATGATATTTTCAATGTTCAAAGGCTTGATAACATCAGTGTTGAATTGAGGGTTCAAGAAGGCACCCTTGATCTTCTTGAGGAAGAGCATACGAACGGTTCCCTTGAATTTGGGAGAGATCTTTTGAGGCTTATAAGACACGTTCATTTGAGTAATCTTAACATCACCGTCAGGCTTGATCAAGCCAGCCAAAAGACGGATAAAAGTGGATTTACCAGTACCGTTCTGACCCAACATGACGACAATTTCAGAATCAGCAAACTCACCAGCCTCCACAGTCAACTTGAAGTCACCCAACTTCTTTTCCATTCTGGGATACTTGTAAGTGTTTTGAGAAGCAACACCAGTCTCATTTGCAGTCTCTGCAATCTTGAAGGTCAAGGACTCCTCACGGAAACGCAAGTTCTCAGTACGAATGTTACCATCCAAGAAGATATTGATACCATCACGAACAGAGTAAGGAAGGGTGACAACACCATAAGCAGAGGGCATACCGTATAAAATACAAATATAATCGGAAAGATAATCCAAAACAGACAAATCGTGCTCAACACAGATGATGTAGGTAGAAGATGACAAGAGAGAACGAATGACACGAGCAGCATTCAAACGCTGCTTGACATCAAGATAAGATGAGGGCTCATCAAACATGTAGACATCAGCCTGCTGAACAGCAACAACACCAATGGCAAATCTCTGCAATTCACCACCAGACAACTGACCCACCTCACGGGAAAGCACATCCTTCAAATCCAACATATCCACCATATCCTCCAAATTATTGCGTTCATGCTTATCTGCCAAGAGTGCACTCACAGTACCACTCACCACCTTGGGAATGTGATCGACATACTGAGGCTTAATAATGGCCTTGAGATTATCTTCCAAAATTTTTGTAAAGTAGTTTTGCAATTCAGAACCACGAAAGTATTTCAAAATATCCTGCCAATCAGGAGGGTTGTCAAACTGGCCGAGATTGGGCTTCATCTTGCCCGAAAGGATTTTAAGGGCGGTAGACTTGCCGATACCGTTGGTACCAACAAGACCCAATACTTGACCAGGGCGGGGGACGGGGAGACGATGCAATTTGAAGGAATTGGCAGAGTAACGGTGGGTGACTTCGGATTCGAGGTTGGTGGGCAAGTTGATGATGTGAATGGCGCCAAAGGGGCATTTCTTTGCACAGATACCGCAACCGATACAGAGTTCTTCAGAGATAAAGGAAATTTTGGAGGTGCCTTCTACTTCGATACAGAGTTTACCTATTATTTTAAGAGAAAAAAAAAAAAAAAAAAGAAAGACCAGGTTAATAAGAGGGCTTCTATCGTCTTGTTTTCTTTTTACTTACCCATACGATTAACGGGACAAGATCTCTTACTATTTTTATTATTGAAATGCAAAGATGAGTTAAAACCATCACATCATCTCACGAAAAAAAAATAATCTCTTTACCATTCCTGTCTACACTTCTTTGGTTTGCACTTATCAGCGCTCACAATGGCAATACGGGTAAGCTTATCACTCATTCTTTTTTTTTTGTTGTTTTATATAGAATAAAGAAAGGGGGGGTTTTTCTTAAAAGTTAATAAAGTGTAAGGAAGAAACGGATATGCGCTGCAGGTCATTTCACTAATATCAGATTTTTTTTTTTTTTTTACTAGCGAAACTTTGTGACTTTTTACAGGCTCCCAAAATCAGTTAAAATGAAAAGCCACACAAAAATATAATAAAATTTATTTAAACCATTGCCTCTGCTGAAGGCTCTGCGGTAATGATCTTCTCCATTTGTTTTGCCTTAAAATAGTCTGCCAATGCCCTTATAATGATAAGCCATCCCAGCATCATCAAGAAGTAGGCAATGATATCGGCATCCACACTATCTTCACTGGATGCTTTATCTTGTTCTTCTTCTGTGTTGTAATAATAGTCATCTTCTAAGGTTCCACCTATTTTTATTATTCAGTACTTTATCTCTCTCTCTCCCTCCCCCTTTCTTTTGTGTTACGTACGACTACGAATATAGAAACCAGTTTGAACCAGAGATACGCCAAGACCAGCCCGTGATCCTTGCTATATCATCATGATGGATAGATCAGTACAAATACACAATTTATATATATATATATATATATATACAAGTTACCTTGGAAGCATGTGATGTATGTAATAGATAAGTTAGCATAAAACCAACAAATTGAAAACTCGCAGATACTATAAAATATTCATTCAATAAGGAGGTGGAACCACTAAAAAAAAGAAATGGGGCTATTTTTACTTACTTAATAAATTCCAGAAGAAGCTAAGAATATTACCCACAGGCAAGCCTTCAACAAGTACCATGTCACCCATACCTGCTGGTGCTATAATGGTAGTCTGCCAATACGGTGGTGTAGCATCAGCAGCTGCTTCTTCATATGTCTATGTATATATATATATATATATTTGTATATAGTTAATTATATAAATATATATATATGTATATACTATCTATGTATCCATGTATCTCTTACAGGTGGTGTCTCATCTACTTTATTATTCATTGATTCAGGTTTTGCAGCCATGTTTGAAAAGACGCCGTCATTGGTGCTAACGGGTAGCACTGCTGGTCTATTACGATCCATATGACTGATGCTGCTACTCGATTCATTATTTCCAGGAACAAGCAATTGATGTGTTTCGCTCAAGTCGTCGTCTTCATGGTCAAAACTCTCACCAAAGGAGTCTTGTAAATCACTCAATTGCTGTTGTTCTGGTCTGTTGTGCGCTGGTATTTGTCTAGATGAGCTCTCGTTTAGTGCAATATTCTCTTCTTCTTCATTTGTTGCCAACTTGTTTTATTATTTCAGAGGTAAAAAAAAAAAAAAGGTTAGACGATAATAAAGATATATTACGCTTGTATTTTACTTTTTGATATCGAGAGGACATGATACTATAATAATATTAAAAATAGAAGAAGAAGAAGAAGAGTGATTATTATTATTTATTAAAAAAAAGATAAGATAGTAATAAATATATTTATTGCAATAAAAATTAAAAATAAACTATATATTATTGAGAAGATCCTTATTTGGAAGAGAAACCCATATCCAACCATTTTCATAATACAGCAATGCTATCATCTCTTGCTCTTCTTCTGTTGTAGCATCGTTGATTGGAACTCAGACTGCATTTTTTTATTGTTTTTTGTTTTTTTTTTTTTTACGCTTTCTCTTCTCTACCAAAAACATGAAGGATAATACAAAAGAGACCGAAACAGAAGAAGCCACGCAACAAGTACAACAGCGTAGTGTACTTGCAGCAGAACCTAATTGGTCCATTGACACCTTCCATGTACAAGATGACAATGAGTTATTTGAAGAGGCTCTGATACCTCCAGAGAACTTCAATATGGTCTGTGAACATGTTTACCGTTCTTCTTTTCCAAAAAAGAAGCACTACAAGTTTTTGGAGAAATTAAAGCTGAAGAGTGTCTTGCAAGTATATTGATTTGACAGAGGAAAATCGCAAGGACTGATGGGGGAATGACTCTTTTTTTTTTTTTTTTTAAAATCTTAGAACGCTCATTCTCGAAGAATATCCTGAACAAAACATGAAATTTTTAAAAGAACAAGATATACAGTTTTTACAGTTTGGTATTGCAGGAAACAAAGTAAATCTATTTGACAAAAGTGATAGTGAATGAACTGCGCATGCTAACTCTTATATACACTTTGAATATAGGAACCATTTGTACAAAGTAGGAAAATCCTTTATTACAATGAAGTAAAGCTTACATTGTTATTTACTATTTATTTTAGTCCCTGAGGATAAAATCAGTGCTGCATTGGCAGCAATATTAGGTAATTTACATCACACCAACATCGTTGTGGATGTTTTTTGTACTTACTATCTAAATAGATAAACGTAATCATCCCATTTTAATACATTGCAACAAAGGAAAGGTATAAAAATAAACAAAGCAAAGGTGAATATGACTAAAAACAGAGAATGATAGCATCGAACAGGTTGTTTGATTGGATGTTTAAGAAAACTACAAAACTGGAGTCATACTTCGATATTTGATGAATATAGACGGTTTTCACATCCAAAATCACGATCCATGGATCAGCAATTTATTGAATTGTATGATGCAAAGCAAGTGTGGCCATTGGTTGATAGAAAGAACTTACCGAATTGGCCAACCCTCGGTAAGCGCCCTTGTTTTTTTTTTTTTTGGTTATATAGAGTATTTCAAAGTGTATTCATCCTTTTTTGTTGTAGCTGATCCTTTTACATGATGTTGTTGATGTTTTTATATAAAGGAACCTTGTAAATAAGTGTTTTGTTAATTATTAGAAAAGTGGTAATCTTCATTTTTTGTGTTTTTATAATAGAAGCCTTCTATTTGTCGTAATAAAAAGGGTCTGGAATGCTCTCTGTCGGATATATTTTTATTGCTGTATATTTAGAGAGTTGATTCATTTTCAAAGTGGTAGTCAGACTGCCGTCAAAATAACTGAAAATGATGTCTTTGCTACCCATTTTTTAACTAAACAATCTCTAATTAATTTATTTTGCCACTACCGCAGTAGAAGAGTCAAGCTGGGCTAATAGAGTATACAATATAAGAGCATTCATATTAGTAACGATTCAGGCTTAGTGCTCGAAAGTATTGAAATGGCTCATATGTTTTTTTATGTTAGTAAATGTCAAAACAATAACAACTGACTTGATAATAAATTGATGTTGGTTCAAGAACATGAATTTATTCATGCTATTTTATGGTTTTTAGTTCAATTGAGTTCAAAAGCGATAAAAAATATAGCCTCAACTACATGGAAAAGCACTTGTGTACCCCCATCGAGTGGGACGAATATATACGCATATTTCTCGATTTGGTCACTTTATAAATCCAATTAACTTTGATGGAAAGAGAGAGAGAGAGTTATATAAAAAAGGAGAGACTTTACATATACATATATATTACTTCCTAAAAGTGGCTTGTATAAATTATCGTAAATAAATTATAACCAAATTAAGTATATGCAAGGGAGAGAAAAGTGTGGTGTTGAGGTTTATCACATTGCTCAGCTGTAAACTTGGTTAGCTGGTTTTATTCAGGTTATCTAAGTAAGGATGGTGTGTACGTAAAGGCTCATTATTCTAGACTTTTTCCAATGTTATTTCTAAGACAACATTCTTATTAATATAAAACATCTTAAGCAACAACTAAAGAGCCTTTCAGAGAACAACATGGGTCAATGTAATATCTTTGGAAGCGTAAATTCTTTTTTTTTTCTTTTTTAATCAAAAAGACCGATATTAATTAAATCAGATTTGTTTCTCGCGTTGATAAAGTTTTTATACTTTAATATTTGTATTATTATTATTTCTCCTGGCTAAGTCAGTTGTTTATGTCTAAAATAAAACCCTTTTAAAGTTAAGGATGAGTGTGTCAAATAATTGCATTTCTTTTTTATTGCTCCGATGGCACTCATTATCAAAAAAGAGAGAGACCATTTACTAAACAATATGAAGGATCGATCGTGTGTAAATAAACATTGTACATCATATATATTTAAAGAAACAAGGCAATTACAAGAAATAGCAGTAAAATCGATTATATAAATAAATCCCTGTCCATCACCTTTATTTTTTTTAATCTAAAATATAAAGTAAAACAATCTTTTCCCTTCTTTTCGTGAGTTCATGAGTTTCTTCGGAATATCAAAAGTTATTTTTGGGGATTGATTTGTGGTCTTTAAATTTAAAAGTGACTTTTTCTCTCTTCTGGAGATTTTAATTGTGACCAGAAGCAAAAAAAAAAGAAGGGATTCGTTAAAAATAATTTAAACTCAGCATATCCACACAGAAAAATGACTTAGTTTTTTTTTTCTATTTTTTCCTTGCAAAAAAGACTTTGCCATTTTTTTTTTATTTTCTTTTTCTTTCTCTCTCTCTTTTTATTTATTTATTTATACGTTCACCTTGAAAAAATAAATAAAATGTCTGACGCCTCTGACGATGAAATCCCTCTTAAGCAAAAATTAAATAGTAAGTGTTTAAGCACAATAGAATTCATTATCTATCAATCCTCTTTTGCTGCTTTGAAATTAAATTTGTTTATTTATTTACTTATTTACTTTCCAATTCAATAAAACTATTCGCGCAAAAAAAAAAAAAAAAAAAAAAGAACCTGGACAGAAAATCATGATTCCAAAGGTAGAAGATAGCAGTGACGAGGATATCCCCCTTTCCATGATAACCAAGCAAAAGAAGCCTCTCAAGCCTTCTACCACCAGTAAACCTGCCAAACCCAATAAGCGCGTGAAGAATGATAGTGATAGTGAGGATGATGTACCATTGGTATGTATATATCACTGTATTGCTATTTTGTTGTAACCGGAACTCATGTACAGAAAAAAAAAAAAAATACTAGGCATTCAAGGCAAAACAAAAAAAGGCCATAAAAGCAGAGCCTATGGACATTGACATAAAGCAACAAGGCACTAAAAGACCACGCAAATCAAAGGACGACGTCAAAACAGTCAAAAAGGAGCAGCTCCCAGATAAAAAAAGAGCCAAAACAGCAGACGGGGACGAAGAGGTGTACAAGTGGTGGGAAGAAGAGAACACCAATGCAAACGAGCAACTCTTGGAGCAGGACGGCTCGGTTAAATGGTCTACATTGCAGCACAGTGGTGTCCTCTTCCCTCCTTCCTATGTAAGCCATGGTATCAAGATGAGATATAATGGGAAACTGATCAAATTGTCTCCAGAAGCGGAGGAGGTAGCTAGTTTCTTTGCGGCTCTTTTGGAGACGGATCATGGTAAAAACCCTACTTTTCAAAAGAACTTTTTCCGTGATTGGCAGGAGGTTTTGAAGCAAGACCCAAATGTAAAAGAAAAAGAAATACATGTCATTTTTTTTTTTTTCATTATAAATATTGATGATTTTATTTATTTTTAGAATCCTGAAATTACTGATTTTGACAAATGTGATTTCAAACCAATGTGGGAGAAATTCGAAGCGGATAAAGAAAAGAAAAAGCAATTGACAAAAGACGAGAAGTTGGTAAGTTTTTTTATTATCTGTCTCCTTTCTTGGGAAACAACAATCCATCTCATTCCTTCTTTTATACAGAAAATAAAAGAGGAGAAGCAACAATTAGAAGAACCTTTCCTTACCTGTCTCGTCGACGGTCGCAAAGAAAAGGTCGGTAATTTCAGAATCGAACCTCCGGGCCTCTTCCGTGGTAGAGGTGACCATCCCAAGACCGGCTCATTAAAGAAGCGAGTCCTGCCTGAGCAGATTACCCTTAATTTAGGCGTCGATGCCAAAATACCAAAGCCACCCAAGGGTCACCGCTGGGCCTCTGTGGTGCATGACCAGACAGCCACCTGGCTCGCAACCTGGAAGGAGAATGTCAATGGCTCCACAAAGTATGTCTTCTTGGCTGCCACTTCGGCATGGAAGGGGCAGAGTGATATGCAGAAATTTGAAAAGGCCAGAAACCTCAAGAATTTCGTTGGTAAGATTCGTGAGACCTATAATCGCGAGCTGAAGGATAAGTTGAGTGAGGTCCGTCAGAGAGCGACTGCGATGTATTTGATTGATCAGTTGGCACTCAGAGCGGGTAACGAAAAGGGGGACGATGAGGCTGATACCGTTGGCTGCTGTTCGCTTCGTTGGGAGCATATCACCTTAGAGCCTCCAAATATCCTCAACTTTGACTTTTTGGGTAAGGATTCGATTCGTTACCAGAATTCGGTCGAAGTGCTTCCCCAGGTGTATAAGAACATTGGCATTTTCAAGAAACAGGTGGGCAAGGGTAATATGATTTTTGATCGTTTGACTGTAAGTACTCTATATTATGATAATGAGAATGATGATAAATGTGAGGCATGGAGAAAGATCATCTTACCCTTTTCTCTCTTTTTCTTTAGCCATCCAGTTTAAACAAGTATTTGAATAGCTGCATGCCTGGTCTCTCTGCCAAGGTGTTCCGTACCTATAACGCCTCCCACACCTTCCAGCAGCAATTGGATGCCATGGACTTGTCAAACGAATCCATTCCTGATAAACTGCTTGCATTTAACCGTGCAAATCGTGAAGTTGCTGTTTTATGTAACCATCAAAAATCCGCCTC
Source organism: Backusella circina FSU 941 (assembly GCA_025399235.1). Classification (NCBI taxonomy): domain Eukaryota; kingdom Fungi; phylum Mucoromycota; class Mucoromycetes; order Mucorales; family Backusellaceae; genus Backusella; species Backusella circina. The sequence continues at coordinate 18,262 of MU622308.1, forward strand.
AAAAAATCACTCTCAGCAGATGGAAAAGATTACTGATAAGGTAAGAATGACTTTTTTTTTAAAAATCATAGATTCTCTCATCTGTATAGATTTTTGCTAACATGTGTCATATGATAATAGATCCGTGCCTTGAAGTATCAAAGAATGAAAATTCGCAAGCAGTTACTCCAATTAGAACCCAACAAATACAAAAAGAACCTTGATTTCAATGCCGATGAATCCGATCTGGAAGAAGACTGGATTGTCGAACACGAAGCGTCATTGATTGAAAAGGAAAAGGAGAGATCCAAGACCAAATTTGAAAAGAACAATGAAAAGCTGATTGCGGAAGGCAAGGCACCCTTACCCATGACCGATCTAACCGAAAAGATCAAGAGCATAGATGAAGTCGCAAAACGCTTAAAAAAGGAACGCAAGACGGGTAAGGTGGAACCAAAGTCCAATATGACCGAGGAAAAGGCATTGACCCAAATCGGCAAGATCGATGAACGTATCAGCGCTACTCGCATCCAGGCTACCGATAAAGAGGAAAATAAGGAGATTGCACTTGGTACTTCAAAGATGAATTATATCGATCCTCGTATTACCATCGTTTGGTGTAAGAACAATGAGGTGCCTTTGGAAAAGGTGTTTAGCAAGACGTTGATTGAGAAATTTAGATGGGCTCAGAATACACCAGAGGATTGGGTGAGTTTTTTTTCTTTTTTCATTGTTGCACATTTTTTATTATGGATTAGATCAATTAAATTAATTTTATTGCTTTTTGTCAAACAGAAATTCTAAGTATGGTTCTTTCCATTGGTTTTTTTTTTTCTTCCATGATTCAAAGCAACTTTATTTTACTTTTTTTTTTTTTTGTATCAAGATTATTATACAAAATAGATGCATGATCTCAACAAGATACATTATGCCTTTTTATATATACACACACAAGCTCCTAAGACTCTTTCTTCTATCACTAATATACAAGCAAACAAAAAATGAAAGAAAAAAAAAATCACAAAAAAAGCAAAAAAACATTAGCATAAGTGAATTGAATAAAGTCGACCCTTTTTTTTTTTTAACTAGTTTCCAAATATAAACATGATTTTTAGTTTTAAATTAGAGATCAACATTTTGCATTTTTGTGATTTGCCACTACTTATTTTTATTTATTTTTGCTGAGTGTGATTACGCGCGCGCGCGCGCACGATACAAAAGAAAAACGAGTGTATCACTCTCAAGACAAAGGAGGCAATATAAGCTGTCCGAAAATAGAATCGGAAATAACTCAGTTTTATCAACATAAAGACCGGCCGGATTTAACTGAATTTGTTTATAATTTTGTCTATAAGAACACTTTCTGCTTTATATATATATATGCTTGCTTTATCAGTAAAGTCACTCGTTTTTTATAAGAAAAAAAAAAAAAAAGTTTATTTCGGTATAAAAAGGTCCATTTCCTTTCCTTTTCTTCGCTCCTTCTCTATCAAACCCTCTTCTCTTTTTCTTTTTCTTCTTCTACTTATACTAACGTTCATATTACTACTACTACTTCTTTTGTTTAGTCAATAGTAGTATCTACATTGATCTCTATTCGTTTTCCACTTGTATACATATAAATACACTTATACATACCTCTATATACATATTGATTTCTGAATTGTTCTTTCTTTTTTTCTTTTTTTCCCTTTTCTTGTTTGTTTGTTATTTCCTTCTCTCCCTCTCTCTCTCTCTCTATAAATACATTGAATCGTTTTAGAAAATGGCTGTATCATATAACGATAAAAAAAGAACGAGTCTTTGTAGCGAAGACATGTCCTACATAGTATGGACTCAAACAATAGAATCCATTACATTTCAAATACTAGCAGTTCGTATTCTATATATAAAAAAAATTCAATCGACCGTAGTACTGAAATAAAATATGAAAATAAAATTATATTTTAGAATCAAGTGAATGCGATGCTATCTGAGCAATGCCTTCAATTATCCACACCTAGAAATACCATTCGACTTCCATTATTTGATAGATTACACACATCCAAGGTACAACAATACAAAAAAAAAGCTTATTAATCATAGATTAATATATATATATATATGTTGGAATTATACTTTTGAAGCAGGATATAGATCAAATAACAACAGGACCCTTAGATTCTCAAACAATCACTTTAACACTCGAAAAGGAAAACCCAGGTCTCTGGCCACATCTACTACTTCAACAATCGGATGAGGAGGTCCAACAACGACTAAAAGAGTCTGACTTTATGGTGAGCATCCAACAACAACAAAAGAACTACGATACTATCGACTTTGAAGCTGTGATCAATGGTCAGGGCAGCAAAACAGGTCTAGAGATGTGACGGACTTCACGGACCGATGTTGGTTTCCTTTTATAGTCCCTCTTTTTTTGATTTTTTTTTCGAATAAACTTTTTTTTCTCAATTTCTTGTAATGTGATTGTATATAGAAATAAAAATGATATGTGCTGGATGTTTTTTCTACTATAACAAGAATACCCTTGTTCAAAAGAGGAAATTTTCTTGAGCTCTGGTAAAGCCACATTCCATTTAATATACGAGAGACACGCATTGTGACCAAAACACAAAATTTAAAAAAATTATTAAAAGAGTGTGCCACACTTTCTTTTGCCACACGAGTCGTATCACTTCATTCAAAAAAAGAATGTCTATTTTTTTTTTCTTTATTCTAAAAAATCTTTTTTTTTTTTTTTTTTTTGTAAGATCGATGTTAAAAAAAAAAAGGGGGGTATATGAACAGCATTTTTCTTTGTTTTAAATTATGTTTACAAAAAAAAATAGATGAATCAAAGAGAAGAGAGAGAGAGAGAGAGAGAGAAAAAAGAGTGAAAAGAAAAAGAAAAAAAAAAGTCGATGAAAGAGTATATATATATGAGTTAATAATAAGAGTAAAACAAAAAAAAAACAAAGATGCGAGCCAGGAAGAGGAACACGAATACGCACACGGACATCAAAGTGATAAAAAGAAATATCTTTTTTTTTTTTTTTTTTTTTTTTTTTATACAGTAGAATGAGGTGGAGATATTTTCCAATTACCATTCCATTCTGGTGCATTCGGATTTAAACCCTTTTTGGTAGGATGTTCAAAAGGAGGTCGAGGAGACCCTGCTCTTGTTGTAGGAGGAGAGACAAGAGCCCATGGAAAATCGGCAGGTCGTCTACGCATGACAGGCGAGGATGAGCGAACAGAGGTTGCTCTGCTGGATGGAATCTTGACACGACAGTGGATCAATTCGCCATTGGCGTTGGTTGTGTTGAAAATGAGATAGCCATCTTCTTCTTTGAATGTGGAGGAGGATTCTTCTTCTTTTTTTAGGACGTCATCATCTTCTTCCATCACCGCAAGGTCCTCTATCACCTCCTCTTCTTCCTCCTCTTTATGCATCTGAGTCTGTTGCTGCTGTTGATGCTGATGTTGAATCTGCTGAATTTTTTGTTGGTGATGTTGAATATAATGGCTTTGATACTGTTGTTGTTGTTGTTGTTGTTGTGATTGGTGGTGGTAGTTATGTTGCTGTTGCTGGTAATGGGGCTGATGTTGTTGATATGGGTGCTGTTGTTGTTGATGTTGTTTTTGTTGTTGTTGTTGTTGTTGTTGTTGTTGATGCTGCTGCTGCTGTTGGTGTTGATGTTGATGTTGCTGAGGGTGATAAGGATATTGTTTGGGTGGTTGTGGTTTTTGTGTTTGCTGATGATAATACTTCTGATACTGTGGTTGAAGTTGTGGTTGCTGCTGTTTCTGTTGCTTCAGTTTCTGTTGCTGCGACTGTTGCTGCTGATGTACCTGATGTATTTGCTGTACTTTTTGGGGTTGCTGTTGTGGCTGCAGTTGTGGTTGCAGTTGTTTCTGTTGCTGCTGAGTGCAAGGTCTTCTTTTCTCTGCTTTAATAGGATGATAAAGCAAAAGTTCCGTTTCAAGATTGCGTACATGTTGTTGCCAATACATTTCTTTTTCCTTGAATTTCAAACGGTCTTTATCATAAGCATACTGAATTGATTTACACCTATTTAAACTATCATAGTATTTTGTTTGATAGTCACGATTTTCTTTTTCTTTTAGCTCAACTTGATGTACCAGTGCGTTGTATTCCTTTTTTAAGCGTTTTAATTCGTCATGTGTTCCTTCACTGTCATTATGCATGACATCCCGAGATGGCTGACGCTCTTCTGGTTTCATTGGTGGAAGTGACATGGTTGATATTTGCTCATAATCACCGCCATCGTCTTCTTCTTCTTCAGAGTCTTCATTGTCCAGGGTCTCTGAGTCCCCTTCCTCATCTTCATTTTTATAATGCTGAGGATGGAAATTATGCTGCTGCTGGTTTTGCTTTAAGGATTCTAACTCACAAAGCCGATACTCAAACCGTTGCTTTGATTGCTCTAGTGATAAAAGTCTTTTTTCTATCAAATCAAGATGCTGTCTAGACCAAAGGTGATCAAGAGGACTCATCATCTATGTTTGTAATAAATAATAAATTATTATTATTATTTTTAATAAAACGTGTATAAATATCTAATAAACGTACCTGTCCATCAGGGCAGTCTTGTGAATCATTTGTTCCTTTAATAACACGCAAGATAGCAGGATCTACCAGAACCGAAGAAAGCGTGTGTCTTCGTTTATCTAGACTATGAATAAATGCAAGAATTAATAAACAAATAATTATTATATTAAGTACAAGCCTTATTTTTAAAAATACCTGTTTCCTTCTGTTATCATTTTTTATATTTTATTTTATAAACAAAAAAGAATGTTTTATTTTTATTAATATTTTAGGAAAGATGAAAAAGAAAGGAAGAAAAAGAAGAGAAAGTGTGTATGTGTAATAAAGAGAGAAAGAGAAGGGGTGTGATGGGAGAGAGAAGGGATAAACTTAAAGAAAGGGAGAGAGAAAGTAAATTTATAAATAAATAAATAAAAAGGGAAGAAAAACCGTTGGAGGAACCGAAGATATATATTAAATTTATGCTACAAACTATGCTCAGTCGTTAGAATAGCCCCTTTTTGTCGGACTTGAGAATTTCATTTTAAATCTCATTAAGTTGTCACTTTACATTTTATGTAAAAAAAAAAAGTGAACAACCAGTCAAATTCTGATCGTAGGTCGTTCAAATAAAAAGATTATATAGCCAACACAATCTAACGTCTAATTCAAATGTCCTAAATTAGGTCGAACTGATCCTTATAAACTCGAATCATATCCTATATCCTTGTTGTTTACCTCCTTGATACAGGCCTCTTATTATTTACCTATTTTGCCTATAAATTACACCTGCCTATCCATATATAACAACTGCAATCTAAATTCAACTCCATTCTGAGAGGATAGTGTTGATTGAGTATTTAAATGAGGCACACCTAATGAATTTCGTATAATATAAACCCATTGAGTGCAATAATGTTGTCTGCATCAGCAAGTGACTCTTTGAAGATTATGTTGAATCTCCGCCCCGTATATAATAAAGTTGCTGTATGTTGATTTATAGTTGTCAGTTGAAGAAAAGTCGATAAAAGAGTTGAATAATAAACACGAGGGAAGGAGATGTTTTTTTAGACCATTTATTAAAAGCCAGATTGGTGAGTGATATCCACGCATAAATGTATAAAAATCACTCTCAAATGGATTGGAAATGATATATTCATCAAAATATTAGCATTGTTTTGTAAAAGATATAAAAAATACAATCAAAAAAAGATCAAAAGTAATGAAAAACATCCACTTTATCAACATGGATTATGGTCGTCTCATTTCATTTGGAGGAAAAAGTGTATCGTATCAAAATGAAGACCATCATCTCACTCTTATAATCCCAAGCGTAAAATCCAACATATTGTACACAATAAATGCATTATAGCATATCTTTATACATTTATATTGAATAAATGTATGATACATCGCTACCCTGATCATTCTATATACCTTTAATTCTCAATATGCACAAATATTGGTAACACAGGATTAATGTACACTGAATATAGGTGGAATCATTATAAATGATATCACTTGTAAAGGGAAATCTCCATCATCCATCATATTGATGGTTATTATGCATACATTTAATACACTTCACTATAATAAAGCAATAGTAAAGTACTAAGAAAGTGATCATATATGGGTAGTTTTGATGGTTTTATTTCATTCTTTATCAATTTCTCAGATGGGCATGGGGTTGATCTGATTGGAAGCTTGAAATGCCCTGGTTGTGATTCAAAGTCAACATCAAAATGGTTCTAGAAGGAACCTCGTGCGAGAAGAGTAGTAGATATTCAAAGGTAATAACCTATTTATATTTCATAATTAAACTCAAAGTTGTTTTTACTTCATGACAATGAGATACAAATGCAGTAACAAACGCTGTACAGCTAAAACAAAGACTTGGGATGCTTACGATAGTACCATTATGATCCAGTTTCCTTTAGAGTAGTAGGTCTTCTCAGACCGTGTATATAAAACTCAGTTAGTCCTGAGATATTTTATCAAATTTTACTCGAGTTCCATCACCTTCGCCATGATAGATTGGAGCTTCAGTTTTTGCTCTTCATATCTATGAAAATGAGTGGCTAAAGAAATTCACCAATGTACAATGTCCCCTCCTACTCAATTTTCAGCATTTAATAATCATACGTTGTATGGTGGCTTTGCACCAAGTGAAGTGGATATTCGAATTATATATACTGAAATCATGGAGAACCTTCGTCCAAAAATTGCCAAACATATGATGTTGTTAAGTAGAAAAGTATTGAAAGGTGATAACTCTTTCAAATTCACTAAGCATATAGCCAAAATTGGTAATGCTAGTGTTTTCATCGGTCTATGTACAATAACTAACAAACATGAGGAAATCGTACATCAAGTATGAGCGCTTTCTGATCTATTGTTCTATCTCAAACATTCAATTGAAAAAAAAAATGCGGAAGACATATATCAGTTATGATCACCAAACGCCTGTCACTGTTTTTTTATGCTCCTCGCGCAACTCAATCCACTGGTATTAACGTACCACTGCCCAATATGCCCAGTAATTCTATAGGATTTTGCAAAACTTGAGGAAACGTATATTGTATTGTTACATGCGGCACATGTAATTAATGAACAAAAGTATTCATTTGTGTCATACATATAAAACCTGGGATTCAGCGAAAGAAAGATGAATCGAAAATAATGTTCACAGTTTCTAAGGGAAATATGATATCATCAACCAATGTAAGTACTTAATATACCGTCTTTGTGGATGACTTGGATAGACATAAAGTAAATGATAATCTGACCACATTAGCATCAAGTTTCAGATAAGAATGAACCCAGTTCATAGTAATGAGAAGGTGTTATTGCTTCATACAAAAGAGGACATTTTATTTATTTTAGATAATAAACAAGCTACGAACAAAAGACATTGTTTTCATTGTTTGTTTTACATGACCGCACTGATTCATTGTCTCCTTAAAAAAGGTAAATATTTACTTTTTATTTTGTGGTAAAAGAGCTTGCGTCTTCCGTTTTTTTTTTTTCTCTCTTTCCTATAACCTTTTATTATTTCTTAGAAATGAGAAGCAACCATTCTTCTTTACACATGGAAATCCTACCATCTACTTTAATATACTAAAAGTAGAATCAAGCGTGAGTTAGACTAATAGACTGACAGCATTCAATTGCATTATTATTTATAGTGGAACGTGTAGTCCAACCCAGAACTGGCAAACATATAGAAAAATATGGATCAGGAATTCGGTTTCGGTTTCCAAAGATACTTTTAGAACATAAAAGCTAGTATGGAACTTTTTAAGAGTAAAAGGGTTACCAAGTTGAACTAAACTCCATTTTCATTATACTTTTTATATTGTATTATTATTTTTGGCTGAAAAAATTGACTTCAAAAAGAAACAACGTTCTTTTGATCCCTCAGGTATGTTATAAGAGCCTTTTTTTTTTTTTTGAAAAGATCGGCAAAGTCACTCTTGTTTACTCCCAGTGATGTTATGCGAGCCACTTCCGTATCGCTAAATCTCACAATCAACAACCAGTGGAACACGTATGGGAAGGCACAATATATGTGTATATATTACTGTTGTTATTATATTGTCTTACTACTCTCTCTATATATTTCTTAATTTTAGAGCGTTCGAAAAGAAGTCAGAGATAGTGTTGGCACTGGTTCAATGATACCTATCCATAACACATTACACCCAAGAGCAGAGCGGTGTCGATCTACCATTACAATAGCAACTATATGATGAAGATCTACGTCGACTTTCTTCAATGATTTTACAACAGCAAGAGCATTAAGATCAATACCCCAGTCACTGATAGCCTTGGTAAGCTCATCAATAGTATCATAAGTATGGGAATAGTTTAGCTGGAAACACGCGTCAGCTCACTAATCAAAGTTAAAAGGTATATAAGATTTACGATAGTGAAACTATTATTAACTTTACAACAGTGATAGTGTTTGATTCTGGTTTAGTAACAACAGAGAGCCTTCTTGGCTTTCTTTTCTTGTTCTTTTATATTCTCTTTCTCTTTCTATTTGTCTTTTTGTTTGCACTTCCTCTTCTTTTTAGTGTTCTTAAAAAGTATAAAAAATAAATATTCCTCTGGGTTATCAGTTTTATTCATTCATTTCTATTCCTTTCTAAAAGTTTCTTCTTGACTATTAACAGAGATCAAAATTGTTCTTATAACATCGGTCTTGGTGGTTTGAGCAAGATCTTATCAGGATACCACCTCCCTCTACCCATCTTCAACAGAAGATCGTATAAATCAAATAGGGACGTTTTAATAGATACAATCATAGTTGTACTTTTGAACTTAATTTTTGAACAATTCTGTACTACAAGTTAATCAACATCGAAGTTCCTAATAAGGAAACCAGAGACTTCCCCGCAAGGGTTACTCATTAATTTATAATTAGAAGAAGAATAAGAAGCATTTTATTTGTTTAGTTATGAATTGTTTTAATTTCAAGCAATCCTATATTTGGTATTAGTGTTTTTATATATAGTATATAGATTAAAAATGACCATTTTCTCCTTTCCAGATAAGAAGAAAAAAGAGGGTTTTATTCTTTATATATATTATAAAGGAGTCTACGATATATAAAGGAAGAGTAAACATGCTTATTATGAATGCAAGCTAAAAAATTGACACATTCAATATTTTTATCATTAAACCCATCTCTAATGTTGTTGTTTTTTTTTTGTAAAAGAACATGTGTGTAACCAATGTCCAAAGGCAAGTTTAATGAGTGAAACGGACTTTATTTTCTTTCCATTTACAATAGGAAACAAAGTAAAAATAGACGAAATACCTGACACTTTTACATGCTTTGTTGTTATTTTTTCTTCATTTCAAAATGAGATAAAAAAGGGACATTGATTTGGTGCAAAACCAAATAAAGTTCAAAGTAACTAATTACTGTGTCACTTGTCCTTAACGTAGTGTTATGCGCACAAACAACAACGAACTATATATTATTATTATTTTACAACTGGATAAAAGAGTCGTACATACCGATTATAAATATATAAAAAAAAAAAAAAAAAAACCTCAGCCCAATATAATAATAATAAATTTTTATATCGTTTTGATTCCCCTACTTTTATTATTTTTATTTTTCTTCATCATCTTAACTATTAAACCATGTCCATGTTCCTTTCCAAATTCCTTTCTGGAAGGAATGTGGCAAAGACAAAGCTAGAGTTGTTGGCTGAAGCTTGGACCAATATTCAGAAATATTATGAAACTGCTGATGGTAAAAAAATAAACATAGTATATTTTGACAGAGAACAAGAAACTTATTCAGTGTTATATTAGATCCTTTAAGAGATGCAGTTGATTTAACACCGATTCCTTGTAGCTTGCAAAACATAGTAAAGCTTATTCAAGCAGAAGAAGTTGAATACCAAAGAGCAAGTGGTAGCTTAGAAACAGGGCCATGCTTGGAGTATTTATTACAAAAAAGAGTATTAGAAGAGTTGGTAGAATTTGCCAAAGTGGATGTAAGTTTTATTTATTCTTTTATAAACAAATGTTTATATTCATTTTTTTTTTTTTTTTTACAAGACACCTTATGGCATGCGTATCCATTGTTTAAGGTTCTTTTGTAGTCTTGTCACCAACGTTCATGCCCAGTTACTGCCTGAACGTGCAGTTCATGTCCCGCTTCAAAAGTTAATTACTTCCTGTCACCGATTGATCACACATCATTATGAACAACTAGCCACTGAGGCAGAATTATGCTCCGAGGAACGCATTGCTGCTATTTCAGAACTCTCGCTTGAACTTGTCAAATTGATGCATGGTGTATTTTCGCATTTTAAGGGCGCTAATGCTGCATTGATGGATTTGTTCTTTGAGCGTGGTTGGTGCAGATCATTGGGTGAGAATGTGTGGAGAAGCTCAAAGGATGGAAAAACGGTGCATAGAAGACGAGAGAGTGTCGATGAAAAGATACAATGGAATGTGTTTTTAACTGTAAGTAAATAGTGGATCCGATTGTAAATTAGCTTTATTCATGTTTATATATTTATAGCCTCGTTTTGATATGTTTACCCATCTTATTGACTATATGAATATTCCAGGTGAAACAGGTGAAATTGCCAGAGAGGCTATCTTGTTCGCTCTGAGATTATTAGAAGATGATCCCGAATATGTCTGTTATGTGGTGGAATATTCAGGTTTATGTGAAGTCATGGTAAAGTGAGAGAGAAAGGAAAATGATATGATGCTTATTATATTGGATAGGCTGAACGACTATCACTTTTCTTTGCCAATTTACCTAAAAATGTTGGCGCCTTCAACATTACCAGTAACAATCGTATCATTCCTGTTCGACCTTCTAAGCGACGCATCCAGTTTTCAGTACCAGCCATGATTACCAACAACAGTTTGATGATTACTGTCAATGCACAAAATAGCTTCAAAAAGAAACGCAGAAAGCGCAGTCCCTTTGATGCAAATTTTGCACGTGCTTTGGAAATTGCACAAGACGGCGAACGCATTGTGGATGAATTTTATAGTTTTTGGGAGTATCTGAACGATGTGGCTCGTGTTGCCGAAAAGAGACTCATGACAGCATTAATGGCTCAACTTACCACCATGTTTTGGCATCCAGTGATATGTACTGCCTTGAGCTCGCCATCAGCCGAAATCGCAACGGCTGCCACTGCCTACACAACAGAAATGATTCGCTCGCTTACAGATCAACGTTTGCTTCATGTTTTTCTCGTAGTGCTCATTGGTGAAGAGGGTGGTGTGGGTAAAGATATTGAGCCTGAAATCAAAATACAATATCCCATTCTGGATTTGATCGATGATGATCGGGATGATGGGTCTGGTCAAGTAGCAGAGGAGAATGGTGCCGATGAGATGAGCATTTCGCAAAGAACCCTCACAAATGACCCAGATAACGATGAATTACTTACATTACGCCTCTTGCTCATCAACAGAATTGATGCGGATAATCATGACTTGGCACTTGCATCATTACGCTTCTTTGATACTATTTTGGAAACCTACAACCAATTTGCAGTATATAACTTGATTCTTAGAAACTATCTCGATATCACACCTGACGGAGATTACATTGAGGATAAACATTCTGATGGAAATAGTTTACGAGATACAACGGATACATCATCTCTTGGATCAAAGGTAGTGGATGATCGTCAAAGCATCACAACCACAGATGAATCCACCAAGGTAGAGGACCTCTCTGTTGGTGAGACTGAGGTTTCTACTACTAAAGAAAACAAGACTGAAAAGGTCAGATGGCTGGTTGAAAGGTAATTGAATTTAACCGTTTGTTTGTATGTACGTGTGTGTATATTAACCAACATTTGGGCTTTGCATTGGATAAATAATATCTTTAATAGAGTCTTGTCTCTTTTGCCTTTGGAAGATGAGTTGGAAAGAATGAAAACACCACCCATGTCCAATTCACTCAATTCGGATGGCACAAGCGCCTTTGAAAACAAACGTCAATCTATGGCAGAAAGTCTTTACAATAATATGAATAATAATGGTAATGCACCACCAGTCACTGGACCATTTGCAAATATGGTTGTTCCCGGAAATAGCTATGATGATTATTTCCATGAGGCACAAGAGAGATTTCATTATGCTCTCTTGGCAAAGAATTTCTGGCAGGCGCCCTATCCTCCTACAAAAACAAAGAGGGATCTAGAAAGAGAAGAAGAAGACCGTAAGGGTAGACCTACTCGACCCAAGAGTATGTTGGCAGATAGTAGAAAGTCAGTTGTAATGCCAGATGATCACTCGGCTGATCAGGCAAGCATTTCCAGTGCATCTGTATCAGCCAAGCCCGAAGCATATGAAGGACTGTTTTTGAGCCGAATTTATGATCAGTTCTACAAGATGTTGGAGTTACCTATCGAACAGAATTTGTTGGTAACGAGTATTCTTCAAAAGATTACAGGTGTGGTCGATAAGCGTATGGATGGTGTCATTTGTGATTGGCGTGCTGTCCGCGTTGGAAATGACGGTGCACTTTATGGAGGTGTCTGGAATTTACCTAGCTCTAAAGGTAGCAGACGTAGTCTTTATGCTTTATTGGAACAGGTTACCTTTGAAGCTTTAAAGAGAGCACAGCTAGTTCCTAATTTTGAAACGCGTATCTCGCTGGCGAAAAAACGTGGAATTATTTCTAATCCAGCTCAGCCTCAAATGGCCACCTCACAGTCTGAGCGCCATCAGAGACGGGAAGGTTATGGTAATATGCATATAAACACAAGCATGTCTAGCTCAACTATATCGAATAACCGCGGAAATAATGGGGATAGACATCCACCTGGTCTATCAAAACTTGTGTTCAACAAGGGCTCATCATCGGCCATGATGCAGAATGCTCCCCGTAGCCCCTCCTCACCTTCTGCTACTAAATCAGCAGGTGCGCTTTCTTTACGGATTACAAGGGATATGGGCATTGGCGGTGGTAGTGGTTCTCCCAGCTCTCCTTCATCCCTCTTTTTCCAAAACTCGCCAAGAGCGAACGCTACACCTATCACAATGACAAACCCTTTTGCAAAACTTTCAAACTTTGTCAACTCATACATTGTTCTTCAAGAGTTTTGTAAAGAATTTGCGGCTGTGATACTTGTACGTCATGCAACCAACTACAACGAAATTGGATTTGTACGTTACCAGGAGCAGCGTGAAATGATGATGATCGACCCAGGAAATAATGTATTTACTAGTCTTGGTAATAACACTAGCACTCAGGAATGGCTGTTGGATGAAGCCGAGGATGATGAAGACGATGTGATGTATAAACAGAGAAATTTTGACAAGTGGAAGAATAGAATTTCAGTTGTTTCTACATTGGCTGATTGGCGTAGCGTTAGAAGTCTAGATACAATAGATGAGGCTATTACTGCTCGTGTGCCATCACGAACAACAAATTCAACTGAACGTAGTACTTCATAACAACATGTTACTTTCTCTTTCTCTATTCTTATACTTTTCTATATATATATATATCCTTTTCTATGCTATCTATTTCTTTTTCTTTACGAAGATATCATTTATTTATTTTTGAATGCAACATGCCTTTATGGAATAAAAATTCTCTTTCTTTTTTCATTTCTTATTTATAAAATGAAAGGTCAAGATGATCAATAAAAGGCTTTGAAATATACAGTCGCTGCTTAATAGAAACATCAAAAGTCTAATCATCTAATCTCCAGCATTAATAAACTCATTTTAAACGGCAAAATCAAACATTTATTATTATTAATAGTATAAGCGTTTGCTATAAATTGTATATACAGGTTGCAAATCTATGTGCTTGACATAGTGTTTAAATGTGCAGCTTTTTTGTTACAGGTTCGTCCGTTCCATCATCAGCATCTAGTGCATGCTTTGTTCCTCCTAGTGTTGGTGTTTCCTCATTATTACTCTCTACAACCTTGTTATCTTTGATTTCTTGGTTGGGAACAACATTGGATTTTTCCATTGGTTGGACTTCTGTTACTTTGTCTGCTGCCTTTTCTACTACTTTGTCTGCTATTTTCTCTGTTACTTTCTCTGTTGCCTTCTCTGCTGCTTTCTCTACGGTTTTGCCTGCAGTGTTGCCTGCAGTGTTGCCTGCAGTGTTGCCTGTAACTTTTTCTGTTATTTTCTCAGCTATTTTGTCTGTGACTTCTCCCTCTGTCGATTTGATACCATGTTTCTCCTTTTCTACATCAGACATCGATTGCATAAGGGATACCCATCTCTTCTTGTACTCCATAGCAACACGACCACGTTCGTTAGCTGTCTTGAGATAATGCTGCGATTTTTCATCCAGAGCTTTATAGTTTCGTTGAGAAGATTTGAGATCCGTTTTCAACACTTCAACTTCACTCTTGACTACTTCGCATTCGGTTTTGATTTGTTCCAATTCCGTTTTGGCACGCTCTAATGCACGTGGATCATTTTTCTAATACAATATATAAAAAAAAAAGTAAATAACTGCTATCTGAAAATCACAATAATAGCGATGGCTTTACTTTGTATCTCGCTATAATTCCATGGCTTTGTTTTTCCCATTGTTTCTCCATTTCTCTATAGATCTTTATCGTTTGTTGTAAATGTCTGATATTTCCATTCAAACCGGCTATCTCGTCTATATAAAAGAAAATAGCAGTGAGATTAGCACATTCTCAAAAAAAAAAAAATATTGTTATTATGATAACGCCAACTTACTATTCATTTCTCCCAACTCCTTTGTTTTGGCAGATAGATTAGCCTGGACGGACTCTTGGTTGTTTACCAACTTGCTGTTTTCTTCCTGCAAGCTCTCAATGGTAGCCTTGCAACTAGCAAGTTCTTCCTTGAAGGTAATCAAATGGTTAACCTGTGAACGTAATTTCTGATTATCTTCACATAATATCTTGTTGTGGTTTTCAAATTTATCGGCAGTGATTGTCTTCTCCTGTAGTAACTGCTGGGTATGATCCAATAAAGTGGTTTTTGTATAGAGTATTTGTTCCAAGCCATTTTTGGTGGACAAGAGAGACTCACTGAGCGTTCGGAGGTTTTCAAAGGAAATAGATTCTTCACTGTCATTGGTATTTTGTTTTATGTTATTAAGAATTGTCTGTATATCACTATTGTATTTTCGGTATTCGTGTCCCAACTCGCCCAAGGCCTCTTCCCACTGTTGAACACGCGATTCATAGCTAGATTTAGCTGATTCAGTGAACTCGTCCAATTTTTGTCCGTACATGACAGCTTCATCCAATTGCTTCTCGACACCATCAAGTTTAGTCTTGAGATCTTCAATGACTTTTTCATTTTGGGAGTTCAAGCGAACGCGTTCCTCAAGCTGTGATTGAGCCTTTGCATTTTCCTCGGTACATCGAGTGGCAGTTTCCTTTAGGCCAGTCATTTCACTTTCCATCTCACCAAGCTTAGATTTCAGGCTGGTCATGTCAGAAACAAGGCTCTCCTTCTCCTCTGTCAAGCTCTTACAGTTATTTTCAAGCTGATCGTTCTGCTCCTTGTGTTTTTGGTTCTCCTTTTCAAGCATTTCCTTCATGCTCTTGATCTCTGTGTTTCTTTCTTCTAATTCACCAAAGGCCTTTTCAATGATACGACGAGATTCTGCCACATACTGTTCGTGCTTCTTGATGGCCTCTTCGGATTCTTTACCACTGTTTTCAATGACTCGTTTATAAGACATAATTTCACCCTCCAATTGTCGCACGCGTTCCAAACTCTGCTGAAGTGTAGATTCTTTGTTGGGTAATGAGATGTTTTTAAGGAGTATTTCGGCGCTTTCAAGTTTTTGCTGGACACTTGACTTTTCAAAGGTTAGCTCTTCAATATCCTTCTTTAAGCTGTCCACCTGGTTCTGGAGACGTCCAGTTCGAACCTCTGCGTCTAGATATTTTTCTTCTAATACGTCTTTATCAAATGATTGTGCGGACTTTAGCTGTTCCTGGAGTTCGGTAACCTCGTTCTTGGCTTTTTCTAAATCTGCCTTGGCCTTTGAGATATCAAGCTCCAGATCAGCCTTATCTTGATTACGCTGTGTGATAACTTTACTCCACTCTTCGCTATTTTCTTTACACGTTTGGGTGACCTGTTCCCTAAGAGTCTGTTCCTTTTCGAGCTTTTCCTTGATTGAGGTGGCAGTGTTGGACATTTCATTGACCTGAGCGGTGAGATCATGAATCTGTAATTTATATTCATGCTCTTTGATCTCAAGTTCATCAACTGTTTTGCGAAGTTCACTGTCGCCATTTTCAGAATCCACCAAGGCGTCTTGGAGGGTATCCCGTTCGGAGCTGAGATCTGCAAGCTCATTCTCCTTGGCTTGAATAGCATCAGATAATTGTCTGATTTTATTCAATGCATCATTTAACTCTGCTTGACGTTCAGCTGCATTGACCTCCGCATTCTTTGCCTGTTCCTTGACCTTCTTCAGCTCATCACTCATCTTCTCCATTTCTTTCTCGGCAGTTTCTACGAGCTCGTTGTATCCCTGGTCATCGGACGATGCATAGTCACTACTTGGTGTATGGACATTGGCTTTTTCCTTGAAATATTCAAGCTCCTCCTTCACGGAATTAATTTCAGCCTCCTTCTTTTGGATAACCTTTTGCATACTATCAACAGTTATTCGTGCCTTATCCATATTTGTCTTGTATGCTTCACCTCTTAGCTCGAGTTGGGATTTGGCGTCCTTTGCTTCGGTGTTCTTGATCTGTAGCTGGTTATTGAGATCCCTGATTTTATTTACAAGCTCTTGGTTTTTGGATTCAAGTTCAAGCGTATTGGTGAAAACCAAATCCGTATGTGCGATAGAAGGTGTAGGGTTGACCCATAAAAGTTCTTCAGCCTTCTTTTCATATTGAGGATGGGCCATGTCTTGGCACTGTTGGATATGTCGAAGTAAATAACAAAGTTGATATCGTGTGTCATTCAGTGAGTTTGATAGGGTATCATTCTTGGAGCCGAGATCATTTGCACTCTCCTCCAGTTTGGACTTTGCATCTTTCAAAGTAGTCACCTCGTCTGATAAGGCTTTAATGGTTTCTGTCTTTGCATCAATCGTTTGTTTACATTCACTGATTACATTATTTTGAAGTACGATTTTCTTATCCAAAAATTCCTTTGATTCTTCGAGAGCATTAAGCTTGTCTTCATACAGTTTAGATTTTCTGTGTAGGCGAATACAGTCATCAAATATATTTGAGTCAGTGCCCATTGCCTTTTCATATTCGTCAACGAGGTCTTGAAGACTCTTATCTGTGCTGTTAAAGTAAGGGTTTGATCCGCCGGTCAGTGCTGATACTTGAGCAATGTGTGCTCGTCTTTCGTTCTTTATTTGCTCTGATAGCTTTTTGTTCTCCTCTTTTAACTGTGACAGGATGTTTTGGACATCGCCAGACTCGTTTCTCTTTTCAATAAACAGCTCTTCGATGCGTTGATCCTTTTTTGAAACGTCGTTTTTAAGTTCTTCACACGTCTTTGTCAACGCGTCCAATTCGTTCTTGTATCGATCTCGTTCGGCGACAGCTTGTGCTCTTTCTTGCTCTGATGTATTGTATGCATTTTTAATGTTTTGATCATTGATTTGAAAGTCATTAAGTGATCGGTGGGCAGCGTTCAATGCTAGTTTGGTTTGACTAATTTCATCCGTCAATTGTTTCACTTTAGCACTCTTTAATAAGAATAGTTAAGCCAATGAGTAAATTCTATATATATTCAAACTACTTGTTTATATATATATTTACATGTGCCACTTTTGCTGAATACGCTTCATTATGTGCCTGTTTTCCGAGTTCAGTTTGATGGTGCACTTCTTTTTCAAAAAAACTCATTCTTGCTTCATTGGACTTGACTGTTAACTGGATAAAAAAAAACATTAATATGGTTGATTGTATCTGTTTAGCAATGAGACACTTACTTCAAGCTCGATTATTTTATGATTTGCATGCATGAGTGCTGTTTTTGTGTTCATTTCTTTTAAACGTATTTCACTAATCTCGCCACGTAGTTTGACTTGCAAAGCTAATTTTAATGTATTATCTTGAGTTACAAGTGTTGTAAATCACCAATAGGTAGTAACTAACCTTTACTGGCTTGGATAGAATCGTGTAAACTAACGTTTTTGATGTCTCTATCGAGTGCATGCTTTGCGCTTTTCTCTGCTCTCGATTCTGCCTCTTCTTTTTCCAAGACAGCCGTTTCTTCACTACTTTTACATCGCTCAAGTTCAGTAGTTAGTGCTGATATTTCGTGTCCTATGTATTGTTGCTTAGTGGCTTTGTAGTATTGGTGAAAATGCTATCACTTACTCTGGTTGATTTGTAGTTCTGTCAGTTGTTCATTTTGTTTTATTATCTCTTGATGACGCGCTAAAAGCTCATCATAGGCGAGAGCTATTCAAATAGTTATGTTTGTTGCTACTTTAAAATACAATAGCAAGTATTGGATATTTACCTTTCTCGAGATGAGTCACCATTATCTTGTAATAATAACTTTATTAAAATAATGTTTTCAATAGAGAATAAAGTTTGAAGAAAAAAAGACAAGAGGGCAATATTAGAAAAAAATCGGCTGAATTTGATGACGCGGAGTTGTGACTTGACTTTAGCTTTTGACTGCAGGAATCAACTTTATTAGTTTGATCCATAAAGTAAATAGTAACCATATTTATATTACAATGCAAAAAGCTAATCGCAAGAAAATGAAATAAAATTAAAAGTTGATATTTATTTTATTCTTGTCTATTAGCTATTTATTAAGGAAGTCTGTAGAGTTCGTCAGAGTTGCAGGTAAATTAGTGCTCAGTCGTATGTTTTTACTTTTCACTTACTCTACGATCAAAATCAGCTTCCCGTAATCTACTTATGGTTTGATGTAGACTTTTGAAAGAGAAGAATATCAATGCGGCTGCTAATTTAACTCAAGAATCTAACCTAGAACAGTGGCTCTCTAATGCCCGGCCAGAATTGATGAAATCCAAAAAAATATAAGCAGTGATATCTTGCGTTTCTCAGTGTTTCAATTAGCCCTCAACAGCTTTCGGTTTATCATGACTTCAAAAGCTCTGGAAATCAGTGTGAATTATTGTAGTTTTTCTATGGCTGATGGAAAATCAGTGGTTTTTGTTTATGCCTCTGATACAAAGACAGTGGGTCATGTGATTTGAACATGTTCAACATATCCATATACCTGTGCTATTGTAATTTGAAGTATCTAAATGAGGAAACCTCATTCTACTAGGTAGCTTGTATGAGAGACACGAACAAAAATAATCC
>MU622308.1:40409-90719 GCA_025399235.1 Backusella circina FSU 941
TAAAAAACCCGACAACTGTAAAATAGACTATACAAAATATCGATGGTTGAACACGATACACAAACTGTATGATCTTGATCAAGGCTATATTTTATTATTTTTTATATAATTACAGCAACTAACTACCTGATACACAAAACTAAATATAGACACAAGTAAAGGAAGACAAAGAAAGACTTGATGTTGAACACATCGAATCCAACAACTTGGATAGCGATGCCCAGAGACTTCAAGATTTAGGTTATAAACAAGAATTCAAACGTGAAATTTCACTGTTCGTTCAAGCTGGTTTCTCCTTTACAACAATGGCTGTAATGCCAAACTGGTTAGTTGGTTTTGGTGCAAGTATGGCTGCTGGTGGCCCTTCTTCTCTTTTCTGGGGTTGGATTGTTGTCATTCCCTTTGTTTCAAGTATTGCTCTTTCTATGGCTGAAGTCATTTCAGCATATCCTTTGGCTGGTGGTGTTTATTCCTGGTCGTACTTGTTGAGTAGCAAAAAATGGGGTCCACGTAAGTACATATATATATATAAAGAAGGTGTAAAGAAAAGCTAGAGTACTTAATGGGATTTTTATGTTTAAAAAACATTAGTAATGTCTTGGATCAATGGCTACGTCTATCTTATTGGTTTGGTTACTGCAAATATCACCTTGGCTTATACTAGTGCTGATTTTATTTATGGTATTTCAAACACACTGAATATAACCCAAATTACATCTCAAGGTGCTTATATTGGCCTTTATTGCGGTATCTTTATCGCGGCTACACTCTACAACATGTTGGGAATGAAATTCAGTAGTTATATGAATAAATTCATGGTTTTTTGGTGTTTGATTGGAAGTATAGTCATTATCTGTGCTTGCCCAGGTGAGTTTTATTACATAATAAGAGAAATGGCAATGAATTACTAACAATAAATGTACATTTAGCCATGGCACCTAGCCATAAATCAGCTAAATGGGTATTTACTGAGTTTGCCAACAACACTGGTTACGGAAACCAAGGTTTGGTATTCTTCCTTGGTCTCTTGCAGGCAGGTTGGACTTTGGTAGGATATGAATGTGGTGCTCAAATTGTCGAAGGAACCAAAAATGCCAATCGTACTGCACCCCGTGGTATCGTCATCTGTATCATAAGTGCTTTTGTTCAAGGTTTCGTTTTAATTATTGCTGTCCTCTTCTCTATTCAAGATGTAGATGCATTACAAGAATCTAGTATGCCTATTGCCACTTTCTTTGAGGCTGCTACTAATGCTAAGGTTGCTGCTTTTTTCTTGGTTATCTTGTTGGTTGTCCAATTGGGTTCTTTGTGTAACTCTATTCTTGCTACTGCTCATGTCTTCTGGGCAATGTCTCGTGATGGCTGTTTGCCATTTTCATCCTTCTTGTACAAACTGTCGGGTAAGAATCATATTCCTGTTAACGCCTTGATCGTCCAATTGGTTATTTCCATTGCTATTATGATGCCTGTAAGTTCAGTTATATGTTTTGTTCTTTTTACATTTGTTTTTCTAATTATTTATGTATTTTTATAGACTTTTGGATCAGTGGTGTATTGGTAAGTGCTAAAATATATAGTAGGCGTTCGTTCTAGAGGCTAACTTTTTATGAATTAGGGAGGCCGTAATGTCAGCAGCCGTAATTTCGATCAACGTCTCATACGGAATTCCTTTCCTATGTCGCCTCATCTGGGTCGGCAACAAGATGGAAAAGGGACCTTTCGATCTTGGTAGATTTAGTATTCCACTCAATATCATTAGCATTATTTGGATCTGCTTCTTTGGTATCATTCTTTGTTTCCCTTCTATCCACCCCGTTTCCCCTGAATCAATGAATTGGGCCAGTGTTATGATTGGAGGAATTATGACGCTCTCCATTGTATTCTGGTTTGCAGTTGGACGCAAGAGATACACAGGACCTGTACAGACTGCGGAATAATACTTTTCGCATATTTTATATCATATAGTTTTCATATAAATAATAACAATAAAAATTATGTAATAATAGCAATAAAAACAAAGCTAAACAAAGAAGGTTCATTTTTAAACTGGCCAGCTACTTATAGTAGATTTAATGGGTGCTTTAAAAAATGTCTATAGACCCTTTTAATTCATAAAAAAGTGGCAGATAATTTAAGTACTATATTACACTGTCCTTGAAGATCATGAGATATTTTTTTCTTTATCTTCTTAAAAAAAGCTCTCTTATTTCAACAAGTATTTAATTGTCATTTTATATAAATATGAGTAAATTCATAGTCCCTAGGTTCAGTATTTATAAAGTAAGGACAAACCCGTACTGAAGGTAATAAAAAAAATCATTATTATTACATTTAACTTACTCGAAGTCTTATGCAGTTCCTTTCGTAAAATAAATCTCCCAGTCAGTAATTAGTTTTTCCTCAATGCCCATGAAATCAAATCTGCAGTAATCCTATGAAATAGGTAATGTTTTTTTTGTCAAGGTCAAAACCCCTATATGTAGTTAAGAGACTTTGTTCGACAATGCCATTGGTTTTAGCACTACCATAGTTAGGTACTTCAAGACCTAGAGATGCGTCGAAAAGTACTACCATATTTCTTGGGACGTCTCATCATTATTCACTCACATCGTATTCTAGAGTTGGTTCTTTTCTTTGCATGTCCTCGAGTAATGTATCTCTAGCTCCTGTTATCGTGTTGCAATATTCCTTGCTTTAAATACGCATTAAATTATCGTCTTTCTTTATCAAAAAGGAATATTTTATTTTCAGTACTATGTGCTGCAGAGAAGTCTTTTTCTTTCTTTCTTTCTTTTTTTTTTTTAAAAAAAAAAAATCATCCTAACTGTTTTTTCTTCACTTGTTTTGGAAGTGTGATACACCTAGAATAGCTCTCTAGTATAAGTTCAATTATCATCAGAGAAGGTCAAAGCTCTATATTTCTTGAAAATGTTTTCAAAACTTTTCTTTTTGAAAGTAGACTGCTGGGACCTACTTGATAGAAAATTTGACGTCTTTCTTGGATCAATTTCAAAAAAAATCAATGTTATTCCAAACACTCTTGGGACTAGACTATATTAGCTCTGATTCATGATTTTAAGCCCAACTTTAGGAGATTCCAAACATCAAAAAACCATTGACATCCTCTAAAATAACATGTAATCAAGGCTCGTACCAATAGTTATTTTTTTTTTATACATATATCCATTATAAAAAATATGCATATGATTGCGTTTAAGTAATTGCTTGTATATGTATTTGAAAAAAAAATGGCTTAGTCTTCCAAATCGTTTAGATCAAATATCGTACGCCTATTTTGCACTATTTCTTTGTACTATGTGGCACTATCAACACAGCCCATATAATTTCTTGTGACATTGGAGGTCACTCATGACTTTCTCTTATAATGGATATAAGATACAAAATAAATATAATGTCTGCCTTGTTTTTTTATTTTCTTTCGATTGTTTTTTAAAAATAAATACACATATAGAATGGACTATTTGAAATCTTTCAAGATTGATCTGCCACCCTTTATTGAAAGAAGTTACAATATATCTCCTGGTGTTGTATCTGCTGTATTTAAGGTCATATGGTCCATTTTTAGTTTTATTGTGGTAGCTCTCCTGGCTCACTTTGGATTTGCTGCACTGGGGTTAGATAAATCAGAAACAGAATCAAGGCAAAAGTCACTTTGGCAATTACACAATGAATACTCACAAGTCCAAAGTGTGTCTAATGGAAGGTGGGGAAGTATGTTCTCCAACCTGTCTTCAAAAAGAGTTGTACTTGGTTTTCTCTTCTGGATATTCATTTACTCCTTTGAGCTCCTCTTCTCTCTTAGTATCGATAATGCATTTGTAGTTGATTATTATGGAACAAATTGTGTAGGTCGAGTCGACAATTTTACCCAATTCAATACGACAATGTGGAATTTGGATACACCAAGTAATAGTGGTAATTTTCCTCCGAAAAACAGTACTCAATTGAGACAACTGTTAAATACACGACAAGTGGGAAACATTGCAATGCTTGGTGATGGTATATTTGTAATATCACCCATAAATAGTTTTTATAAAGAGGATCAGAAAATCAAGGTAGCAAGGACTGGTTTTAGCTGTAGCAACACAATTCATTTGGAATCTGGTGGTTCTAATATGCCCTTTCTTGAAACTCCTGAAATTCCAAGGACAGTATACGTTTCAACACCACACTTCTCTAATTTTTCTTTGTATGACATTACTCTTAATCCCGGGTATGTAAATATATTCGCTTTTGATTCACAGTATGGAATGGTCAAATCTAGTGGTTCTGAAAACATGTTTCTTATGCTTTTGGCTAACCCTCAAAAGCACAGCTTCTCCACAAACGGGGACCCCACAACCATTTATCTAAGTGAATGCACTCTATTTTATGAATATGGTGTTGTTACAATTGCGCAAAATGGTTATTTGAACGAAACAAATATTGGCGAAAGCTATACTAAATCAGACGACGGGACTGCTGAAGCCGACTTTAACACTTCGAATATTTACTCCCATTTGATTGGTAATACAAACCTTTTTTCCAATTTGGATATGCCTGATGTGTTCTTGAACGCAGACTACAACACATCCTATCCAGAAACAATGAAGGTTATAAATGATATATTGACCGCCCACCTTCTTAGTGGATTGGATCCCCTAGGAGATATATGCTCATTTAATCAAGAAGAAGTTCCTGTATACTTCTATGTAATTGGTACAAAAATGTCATTTGGGTATATCCTTGTAGGCGTACTCTTTGCACTGGTCACCCTATGTATCCTGTTTGCACTTTCCCGTGTTATGTTTACACAAGAAGAAAGAAAACGGTGGGTCTTGTACTCAAAAGACTGGCGTTTCGAAAGCTTCATCTCTACTGGGGATAGTATGGAAAAGAATGAATTCAAAATACATGCAATGAATACGTATCCCAAAAACAATAGGTCAAATAGAACCTCAGAAGACGACGAAGAAACTGGGTTTGATCCAAAATCTCTCTTAAAAAGACATGATATCTAGCCGTAATAATGATGCTTTACGTATACACTTGATGAATAAATGTAAAATAAACTTTTTTTTAATGATACCATACTTTACTCTACATTATATAATAAAAAAATAATAAATTTCAACTACTATTTATAATGGCGAAGAGTTTGACATTAAACTTATGTTGCTACATAAATAAAAACTCCTTCCAATAAAAGAGTAGACATGTATTCAGCCACAGACAAATCAAGTTTGATTTAAGGTTTTGCAGCGCCACACTGGGTTTCCTTTAGCAAGTAAAACGAACTTCGGTTCAATAACTACTACTTACAGTTAATAAGTTTATGAGTGCGTTTATCATCTTAAAAGGTGCTGTATATCGTGTAAAAGCGTAACATCCAATATAAGAGGAGTTGATAGATCCGACTGAAAATGTTTCTTAAAAAGGATAGCCACAGCACAACAAAATACGAATTTGTATATGCCAAGCGGGATTTTGTTTTTATAATGCTTAACAAGAAGATGCTTTATACTTATAAAGTTTATTTTCATTATAATCCAAAAGGGAAGAGTACAATTTTACGCTTATTTCAATGCAGCCATCTTTTTTTAAATGAAATAGTTGATTTCATAAATAGACAAACAAGGGTGTTTATTAATTTATTTATTTACTCTCACACCTTTTGTCCTCCCAAAAAAAGATACAAATTTAATTTTTCCTTTCTTTCTTTTTCTTATTAAACAACTTATTATTATTATGTCCAACCACTTATACAAACAAATTCCACTCAATGAAGAAGAAGAAGAGTCAATTCAAGGTGCAAATTCACACCAAAGATCTGCTTTGGAAACAAGTTTTAATATTAATGAAGACGATGACGCACAAGAAACACAGCCCATGATTCAACAACAACAACACAGTATAATACCACAACCACAAAGTACAGATGGCGTCTTTTCAAACATGTCTGCAAAGCCTGAATCAGAAAGTACCAAAAATGAAGAAGCCCTTCCGGTACTATTGTTTTGATATAAAACTTTGTAGTGATATATTAACAATAATCCAAATATAGGCTTATGAAGAAGCAGCAGCAGATACTACACCTCCTTATTGGCAAACAACGATTATTGCACCTGCAGGATTCGGTGATCTTGTACTTGTAGAAGGATTACCTGTTGGAAGCATACTTAGTTTTTTGTGGAACTTGATGGGTTAGATATATATTTATACATAGGTATAACTAAGTAATATACTTATATTTGAATTGTTGTTAGTTTCTGCAAGCTTCCAATTGGTTGGTTTTATGTTGACGTATCTACTTCATACATCTCATGCAGGAAAGGTAATAAAAAACATTCATGCTTATATTTTTTTTGCTCATTACTGCTATTTAGAATGGGGCTCTTGCTGGTCTCGGGGTTTCCTTGATCCAATATGGGTTTTATGTGCGCAGTCGTAAGTAAAATAGGATTGTATATAAAATAAACAAATAAACTAACAAGCAGATAATTTTAAAATAGGAGGCACACTTGAAGAGGATTATGACTATGATGGAAAAGGGCATGAATTAGAAGATCCAGTACAGGCTGAGATTGTAGCATATCTAATGATGTTTATTGGTTGGTTTATTATATTACGTACTGTTACTGAATACAACAAGGCACGCAAAATGGAGTCCATTATATGCTCAGAACCAACCATAGAGTCCATTGTTTAAATTTATTCTTCTTATTATTTTATTGTATATAGTTTATATTTTCAAACATCCAATTACTATTTGTTGGCTCTTTTTCTTGCTTCCTTTTCCAAGTTTTCTTTAAATGCTTTATATAACTCAGTGCCTGTTTTTGCACCTTTTAAGAGATAATCATTATCTATTTGTTATCAACTGATATATGCAACAATACCTCGTTCTGTAATATTGGAAACATGATAATGTGTTCTTGCTGCCATGCGATGAAATAGAGGACTTGCTAATAAGCGATCTGTAATTAGGTTCGAAAGCCATACATTAAGTAATCTTTTAAACATGATGAACAGAATAAGATCACAATGTTCAAGCAAAAGGTGTCTTTTTTTTTTGGTTTTCAAGCGGCATTTGAATTATGGCAGATGATTTACTTTGTGTTCTTTCATTTTACAACATTCTTCAATGTGCCCTTATCATTGATAAATGCCCCTTTTATTGTTGCAAGTATTTTTTATTCTATTTACATTTTATTAATTAAACGTTGTTACGTATACACGCATTCCATTTTCAATCTATGACACCGAGATCAAGGAAGAGAATACTTTGAAAAGGCATTGTGAGTTGAGTCTTTGCATTAAAACTCAGGTCCATCGTTGTTCAGAGGCTTGATTGGTGGAAATCGATATAAAGAGGTTGCACGTTCCTCTTTTGTTCTTCATCTCTTTTTTTTTCTTCTTCTCTCATCATCACCATGACCACCGTTGAATCTCCATTAGAACACTTAGCCCCTCCCTCTAAGCTTAAAATGGTAAGCGATCAAGCAGTCGAGACAGCTGATCAAGTAGAGATTGCTTCTGATCAGATAGTGATGGAGAATTATACGTTTGAACCTCTTATTGCTGGTGACTTCCCTACTCCCATCCGTAAGCAGGCTGCTCCAAAGAAGGAAACGAAGAAGAAGGAGAATCTCGATTTATCATCTGAATCGGCCTTCCCTTCTTTATCAGCATCCTTAGGCTCTAAATCGCCAGCTGTTTCATGTTGGTCCTCTACTGCCTCTCGTGTTAAATCTCAACCCACACAACCAATTAGATCTACATTTAATAGTAGTGGTGTCATATCTAATGCGAAGAAATCAAATGCTACTCAGGTTACTGATATCTTAGAAATTGCTGCTGATAAGCAAGTTGCCAATCTTGCTGAAAAGCCTGCCAATTTCAAGGGCAACACAGAAATCATTCAAGATGTGATGAATAAGACTGGTACTAATATTATTGCTTCAACAAATCTTTCTGGCACGAGTACATATCTTATTCAAGGCGCCTCAAGTGATGTTTCTAGAGCTAAACGTGAATTGTTAGCTAATATTGCAACCAAGGTAAAAGAAAAAAGAAAAAACTTGGATTAGACTTACTAAAAACACATCATATGTGGGTGTAGAGCTCATGATCCTATTTTAAATCAAATGAATCCTTTTCCATCCAATTGTTTTAGATTTCACCTACTCACTCTTCCGCTATATATCTCACGTAATAATGGACTTTTTGTTAAGAAGGTCATTCCAATTTTATTAGTTTTCACTTCTATCAGTCACCGAAATGAATTTTGTAAATGGTTACATAAGCTATATTTAGATAATAAATAACATTAAACAAGGAAAGAAAGTTGGAGTGGATGAAAGTGAAAAAGAGTTTATAAAAGTATTTGTTACTTGAGATGAAGTGTGTATTGAATTGATTCAATATAGACTTTATGATTTTTATAGAGTATAACCCAAGTGTATGGTTAGGACTTGCTCTCAATATGTGGGTTTATATACATTTACCCATTATCAAAAACCTAATTTCTAGTTTTCACTAGTAAACCTCTTTAAAAGACGCTGAACCTCCTCTCCGACAGCCAACTTCGATAAAATCATACTCACAAATTTGTCACTCAGTTTTAGTTTATATGTTTATATTTAGAGGATGTTTTCAATGATTTGATCTTTTTTTTTTGTTTTAGACAAAAGGCCAAGGAAAAATCGCGACGCGCAGTTATAAAGTCAGTTACAATGTCAAGGAGCACAACTTTCTTATTTCCTATCCCCAACTCATACTACTTGTTGGAAGATAGCTAGTCATCATCACTAGTCATGGTTCGACACCAAGAAAAAACTAATAGCAACGAGGTCAATGATAACGATCGACATTTTGCTATAAAAGGGTAAAAAAATTGGCTTCTTGTTGATTGGTATATGAGGTGTCTAGTAAACGAGAATGTACCAATGTATGAATATATGTATGTATGAGTGGATCCCGACACTATGATCAATGGTGATTTATAATATATAGACTATATAGAGACACAAAGTAACTTTAGGTGAGACAAGTAACTTGAATATCTACTTATTTTATATGATGATATGATGAAACGATAATAAACAGAAAGTTGAACTTTATTGATAAATATATATATGATTACAAACAAATAAAAAAGAAAAAAGAAAAAAAGAAGGGCGCTTGGTTTACCAACCTATCATAAAGATAGTTGGACTTATCCAGGATAGACCAACTTGGAGGTGTCCCTTCATCCTATCCCAAGGAAAGACCAGTGAGCTCAACTAGCTTTCCCGAACCTCATAAAGTTGTAGGGTACTTAGAGAGGGCCTTGTCGAGGTATCATTGTCACACCATTATAGCGCAAACACTAAGGAACACCCAAGAGAGACCCTCAGATGAAACTCTTGAGCCAGCGTTCCATCCAATACACACGACCATTTTTTTCATCCAGATACCCTCAGATTCCTTCCAGTCTCCTCAAGTATCCTTCAGATTTTCGGGATCCCATATGCTGATTTAGTATTTAATGGTACTAAGACCTTCAAGGGTAGTATCCTCGCAACACAAGTATGTACACAGTAAAGAACTTATTTTAAACCAACTATACTGAAAAAAGATCCAGCAAGCTAAATCTAAACATACATCCTACGAACTCCAGACCACAAGTTAGACGGCTAGCAATGTCGAACAAGAGTCTAAGAATCCCTGTAAAATCTACCTCCCGAGAGATTCAACTCGTTATGCGGAAGTGCACCCAAACACATCGAAACATGCTCAACTACTACTACCACCGGAGTCGGCATAAGAATAAAACCTTTCCAGATAATACTCCCACACAAAGTAATGCATGAAGAAAACTTAAGATGTAATCAAAAGCTTTTTTCACACATTGAAGCTCGCAGTAAACTACAGTACCAATGCACACGACTTGCTTAATGTTACTCGTCATACCCTCACCCACAATTGCAGAGACAGCTACTACAATATATGGTTTTTCCCTACTTTCAGGAGTTGAATCCAATTCCTCCCGGCATAGTGCAAACTTGTCACTACACTTTGCTAAGGTCCCACCCCTGCAAATCGCCTCTTAGCACAAAACCACAGTTATTTTGGCCATCACCGGCTGACGCATTTTGCTGTTGCTGCTGTTGTTCCTTCGTTCCTTCCTTCGTTCCTTCCTTCGTTCCTTCCTTCGTTCGTTTTCTTCCTTCGTTCGTTTTCTTCCTTCGTTCGTTCGTTCGCTCATTTGCTGTTGCCATGCTCTAGATTGAAAATCCTAAAAAGATAAGAATAAAAATAAATAATAAAGATAAGAAAATAAGGAAAAAAAAATAATTATTTATTTTTTTTTTTGCTTAGAAAAGTGTGACGTCGTAATTTAACTATTGCAGGTTATGCGACAGAAAAAAAAAAGAAAAGAAAAGAAAGAAAAAGAAAGAGAAGGTAGATCTAAAAACATCGTTGTTCATATAACAGTTGTACTCTGACATCTTGACATAGTACAACATCGTTTCTCACCTTCCTTATAAGTAACCTACTTTTTTTTTTTTTGGATAGGAGACTGGAAAAAAAAGTAACAATCAAGAGCTTTGCATAATGAAGATGTATTTGTGAACGATTAACATTGACTGTTACTCTGATTAGCTATTTATGCTTATACTATTATTTCTCAATTCTCTGTCTATTCATATATGCTTTTATGCTCACTGGTGTTAACGACTGAATGGCTGACGTGTGACTGCAAATTTCAAATAAATAAACGCGTAGCCGCCTTTTTTTTTTTTCTTCTTTTCTTTAATCTCTTCTGCAACCTTAGCCCCAAAAGGGTAATCATGGACGACCGCACTTACAATCTATGGGCTGTAAGCGAACTTAACGAGCTGGGTATGTGCACTAGATACATGTTTGGTGTATTCCGGATACGGCTACAGGTGGTGCACAACACGCTGTGGTCCCTATGGGAATTCGTTAGATACCAGGGAATCTGTGATTAGTTGTAGAATTTACTTTGTTTAAGGAACAGTGACTAGCCGAATTTCGCTGCGTTGAGTAGTGTCTTTCTAGCAGCAATTATAACTCTTGGTGTGCATCGTCTTTTTGTTTCTTTTATCGCAGATGAGAGAAATAGATTGATGGTTGGATTGAAGTTTTCGGGCATGATGGACAATTCGCTGATAAGGTGTTTATACCATGTAGTCTGATAACCTAGGTAGCCAGGCTGGGAGTGTGTACTCTGGGCTGTGAGCCGATCTTATTCTAGAGCGAATCGTTTCCGGCTATCGAAAAAAAACCATTCTCTTTATGTCTTCCGGGGTGAGAGGTTCTGGAATTGGCGGTGCGTCTGGTGTATTCTCAAATGGTCCTTCTACAGCCAAATAATCACTCTTGTAGAGAGCAACATACAGATACAATGGGAGTTGACCAGGTGAGTGCGTAAGTGTCCCTCTCACCATATTGCTGGAGTAAAGAGTTTAAACCTTGAGATTTGCTTTGAAGGCTAAGAGATTCGCACGTTCCATTTTTTTGAGGGCCGGTACTCAATCAACTCATTTAAGGAGGTGGAGTACAACTAGTGCGCCTTCCCGCGGTGGCCCTTGTTAAGCATAATTTATTTTGATTGTGTGAACTAAAGCACTGGTCTTTTATTTAATAAAATCAATTTTGTTTGTATTAGAAACATACCCCTTTCAAAGTAGAACAATTCATTTTTTATTTATTTGTTTTCTGTTTTTCACTTCGAACAAAAAACCCTGATTTTGAAGCGACTTGAATAATTGTAGCCTTTACGCAAGTAGAAACTGACTGATTCTTTTCAACCAATGGCTTATCATTTCAATATACGTTGATGGTTTTAGATAGTCCCGACATTCCAATAATGGTAAGCCAGGAACGCTCAGTACAATTTTTACAAAAGTACATTGGTCACATGAAGTGTAATTTTATAAGAGAAAGTAAAGACTTTCTTCTCTTTTAAAAAAAAAAAACAGAACAAGAAAACTTATATCGAGTATCTCATGTTGGGTTCGATTGATTTTAGTTAATTATTCATGACCACAAAGTCATGTTGATCTATTATTGCTCTTTCACATGAAAATAGATTGCATTTTGTAACTCTTCTTCTCTTCTTTAATGAAAATAACAACATTAAAATCAAAGAATTACACCTATTTACCTTGTATTAGATCAACCATCTATGAATAAAATGAATTTTTTCTTAATATATAAAAAAAGAAAGTATATCTCTTCACTCTTTATTTTCCCATTCTTGAATAAGAAGATGATGTCTCATTTAGTGCACCAAATCAATTTTAGGCACGGAGCACAACACAGCGTGTGACTTTCACTTTTTTTAATAATACTTTTTTCTACTCTCCCTTTTGTGTTAAAGATGCCTTTCTTTCTCACTCCCAACAATGCTCATTGGAAAAGATAAAACAGTAGCCATTGTCACTGGAGCCAATGCTGGTATCGGCTATGGCATTTGTAAACGCCTACTCGAATCAGTTGAAGATCTAGTCCTCATCATGGCATGTCGAAACCCAACACGTGCAAAAGAAGCCAAAGATTCACTATTGATGGAATTTCCCAATGCTCATATCGATATTGAATTAGTTGACGTTGCAAAAGTAAAAACCGTTTTTAGCTTTTGTAGAACCATTCAAGCAAAGTAAAGATGTCAAAACTATAAATATAAAAATAATTTCCTAATTCTATCTCTTTTTCTTCAGATACTCACATATTAATTACTTGTTTTGTAATGCTGGTATCTTGAGTTCATCTGGATTAAATTGGAAACGTATTATCTGTATGGCTTTTACTGATATCGTGGGTCTGATGGAGCATGCTGATGCTACAATTCAGACTGTTGGAGAGATGAGTGAGGACGGTATGGGTCTTGTCTTTGAAGCTAATGTATTTGGTCACTATGTTATGGTAAATTAATATAAATATAAAAGTATGCAAATGATTGGCTTATTCGAGTATATCTCAGATGCGTGAATTCGAAGATCTTTTGGATAAATCAGGTGATGGACGTATACTTTGGACAAGTTCAATCACTTCTTCAAAAGAGACCTTTAATATTGAGGATTGGCAGGGCATTAAAAAGTAAAGTATTGCGCACACATGTATACTATATACTTACTTTTGCACCTTTATGCATATAGTTTAGAGCCTTACGAATCATCCAAATGGGCCACTGATCTCATGTCAATTCTAGTCAGTGAAAGATATGAACAGCAGGACAAAAAAGTAACCTCATACATTACATCCCCTGGTGTAGTAGCAAGTGGTATTGCAGGTTTACCTAGTTGGGTTGTCACTGCACGCATTATGTGCCATCACATCTTACGTTTCTGTGGTGTTACTTCACAAACTGTATCTGCTCATAATGGCTCTATTTCCAATATATATGTAGCACTACAAACTAACTTGAGTTATTTAAACCGCTACTGTTCTTGTACTGATCGCTGGGGAAACCCTTTTGTAGAAGCACGCTCTATACCAGATTACGACCCCATCACTGCTGAAAAACTGACACAGAAATGTGAAGTTGCTTATCAGGCATTTAAAAAGAACAGCATCTAAAATGAAAATCATAACTCAGTATAAACTATTTTTTTAACACGCACACACACACACTTTCTCTCTCCCTCTCTCTATCTATCGTGTCCCCTAATACAATGAACGTTGGCATTTGATTTATAATTAATAATAAACACAAGTAAACAAAATTGTCTTATATTTTTATTTTTTCCCTTTCGTTCCTCTACTTCTAAACATATGCTCCTTCAAAAATTGAATTGGTCCGTGTTACTAAATAACACTTTATTTAGCAAGAAAGGGACGTTCTTTTTTTTTTTCTTACCACCCCTTAAATATATAAGGTGAGTATGCTTAAAGCATTAGGATACTTCGGTGAAAAGATATAAACAGTAAAAATACCCCCTCTCTCCGTTCCCTTCATCCCTTTTTTTTTTTTTACAAAGAAACAAAGACATTTTTGGCACCGAAAAGGCTTATTTAGCCTCATCACATATTTTAACTCATGCATGAAAGAGCAGAAGATATGCTATATTCACAATGAATAGTAATGCGATGATATAATAATAATGTATATATAATTTAATAATATTATGTATAAATAAACAAAAGAATCATTTTAATTATGGAATCTTAACCAAAAGTTAATGACAAGCGCACCCACAATCAACAAGCATAATACAGGAGGACCATACATGTCATCATACCGCGCGTGAACTTGATGGTTTCGTAGCATCCTAGCTCTATACTGGAACCTAAACAAGGCATAGAGTGACAAAACAACAGCTATGGATAAAAAGATAGCACCGCAAATGCGTGATATAAAATCGCCAAAATTCAAAAGGTTCAATGCTACTGTGAGTAAGAGCGCACAGAACTGTAACCAGGAGATGAATGTGCGTTCATTTGCAAAGAAGACCTTTGGCTCTATTTTCAAAACTGTTTCCTCTTGATTGTTGTTCTTCGTTCGCTTCTTTTGTTTGTAAACAGGGTTCCCTTCTTGGTCGTAGGCAATCAACCGTTTGGGCTTGGCTGTTCTTCTTTTTTCAACCCTGATATCTTCATTTGTACTGTCACAGTCACTATCCGATATATGGATGGAGGTATAATCGGGTTGCGAAGTCGCAACTGCAGTAGTGGTGGAAGACGTTGTAGGCGATGGTCTTAGCAATGACGGTGGCGGTGAATATGACACTGCTGATAACCAGGATCTTTCTTTTTCTAGATGTACCCATGAGGGTAGAGCAGCGAGTTGCTGTTCAGGTGAATACATTTGATAAATACCTTGTAAATACTTTGAGAATTTAGGAACATGAAAAAGTATAGTCGAGTCATTTTTTCCTAATAAAGCCTCCAGCTCTTTTAAAGGAATACCCTGGCTAGGATCCGTGGTTCCTGTTTGCTTGATTTCAAGAATAGCATAATTAAAGCATTTTGAATGACTATCGGGCTTACTGAAGGAGATATTTGTATCCAACGTCACAATCAAGGAAGGATATTGAGGTGAATAAAACCTAATTCGTGTATAATCGCATTGTAACATGACACAGAGTTCTCTAGACACAATGGTGCGTTGGAGATCAGTGTTATTACTTGCAAAGCTAAAGTCATTACAGCTTTTTTGCCATAATGTGGCTAGTTCAGCATTGCGGACTTGATTTCGCTGTTTATATTGAACATCACCAGAATGAAATGTGTTATGTATTTCGTGCTCAATGCATGCATCGTCTTGATAACTGTTATTTAGGCAAATATATAATATTGTCAAAGCAAGTTTTATTTCTTCTTGAGTATCTTATTGAATATGATTACTATGTATTATGAGAACAATATATCTTAAACAAGGTGTGTTTATATAATAGAAATAATAGGAACAATTAAGACCAGGTATATATACAGTATAAAAAGAACATTCCATATACATCATAAGCAAACGATTTCGTTTTCTCATCGATATTTTTTTTTTGAAATCGCTACGTTAATAGTCCAAAAAAAAAACCTCATACCTTTTAAACTTTATCATTTCAGTATCCTCTTTATCATTAAGTCTATCGAGATAACATTCCAAACGAGCATTGTCCATATAGAAATTCGATAGATTTGAATGATGATCCACTAGCATATGCATACACAAATTCGCCACAACCTGTGGAATATGACCATGACTTAGCCAATATTTTTTACTTGTAAAGAGTTGTGTGGATGGTGGTGGCTTTTTCTGTCCATCATCAGTCTGCCTTAGGTTTGTATAGAGTGAGACATCGTCAAAGACCAATATAAAGACCAGATCAACCGTTCTCTGCGTGTATTTTTTGTGTTTCTTTAAAATCTTTTCAAAACCTGTCTGATTTAACTGTACAAATCGAGAAAAGTCATAAACATCGAGTAAAACATCTACCCAGTTATCCCGTTGGATACGGTTTCGCAATTGTAGTGTGTGTTGATCGATAAAATCAGTAATGCGATGATATTCTTGGGTCAGTAATCTGATAAACTCGTATTGGTCTTTATCTTGCCAATTTTCATTCTGTTTAATGAACCCTTTTAAGAAATCGTAGTTTATGTAATCAGATTTCCAACACGGTAAACTGTTTGCTTTTAGATAGTCCCCAAACTTCATATTTGCAATGTATGAGACAAAAAGAGAATAATAATAATAATAGTAAAACAAAACAAAACAAAAAAACTACATAAAAAAAACATTAAATAGCCTTTTGAGATCATTTAAAAGGAGTTGGTGAAGGGGATCCGCGAATTTTCCTTCTTTAGATATAACATTCCATGAACGTACGTAGTAAGAGAGGAAGCTCCTTTATTTTTGACACCTTATACCTTCTATTTTGTGATTGGTTAACAAACGAATGACGTAATTCATAAAGTTTAGTTTAGATTAGTTTTTTTTTTTCACTTTCACTATCTTTTTCTCATAAAACACGATGGAAGACAACGAACTTCAAGCAATTAGAGCCAGACGTTTGGCTGAACTTCAGGGTCAAGGAGGAGGTGGAGGAGGATCTTCTCAGGTAGTTTCTTAAAAAAAAAACAGAAGGCTGTGACAGGTATTAAATCAGGTTCTTTAGGCCTCTGGTTTCTCTGGTATGCCTTCAGGAGCTGGTGGAAATTCATCAAAGGAAGATGCTGAGAAGCAAGGGTAAAGTAATAAAACAGTAAAGAGTAACTATTTTATTCATTTTTTTTTTCTGTTACTTTTTTCTAGTCAAATGGAAGAAATGCGTAGAAATATGGTAATAATAGTATAAAAAGAGAGCTGGAAAATGAGGGAAAAATCAATAATTAGTTTTAATATTAACAAAAAAAATAAAAAAAGCTCTACCAAATTCTTGATAACACTGCACGCGAAAGATGTAAGTGTATTTTATGGTAACAAGACATAAAGACTATAAATAACACTATATAAAAGTGGGCCGTATTCAGATGGTGAAAGCAGACAAGGCACGCGCTGTTGAAGACATGTTGATCCGCATGGCTCAAAGCAACCAATTAAGAAGCAAAGTCACCGAGAAGCAATTGATTGATCTTTTGGGACAAATCAACCAACAAGAATCAAGTGCTACTCAAACTCGTATTGTCGTAAGTTTAAATTTATTGATAATTGGGATTTGATAAAGACATAACACATTGTTTTTTATAGTATAATCGTAGACACTATGATGATTCTGATGATGAATATGACTTGTAATATAGCAAAAGAAAGAAAAAGAAAAAAAAAAAGGTTTTATTTACAACCCCAAAAATATACATTTTTTCCTTTATCAAAACAAGTGGTTATTATAGTTTATGTCTTTTTTTGTGTTTTTTTTCCTTTGTTATCGTCTTTTGCATTGTTTTTTTTTCGTTTTGTTTTTTAATAGTTCGATGATGGGTTTTGTGGCATACGACCATTTGGATTATATCCATTTCTCATCTGTTGTTGATATTGTTGATACTGTTGAAATTGTTGTTGTTGATACTGTTGGAACTGTTGCTGTTGAAAGTACTGTTGCTGCTGAAGCTGTTGTTGTTGCTGTTGACCATTATTATTATTATTAACATGTTGATATTGATTGGCACCACCAGAAGAAGAACCAGCATACTGCTCAACTTCACGCTGTTGCTGTTGGCGAGTAGCCTGTGCAGCTTGGCGGTTAGGCTGCTGTACCTGAGACTCTTCCAATGCACTGGGCGCAACATACAAGGTCTTGTCAATAACAGGAGGAATTGCCTGAATTTCTGTATTCAATTCACGCTCGATCTTGTAAAGGTTAAAACGATCTTCGTAAGTGATCAAGTTGATGGCAAGACCCAAGTGGCCAAAACGACCAGAACGACCAATACGATGCAAATAAGTCTCTGCATTTTTAGGGAAATCAAAATTGATAACAACATTAACAGCTTGGATATCAATACCACGGGTTAAAAGATCTAAATATACAAGTTAATGAGTGTCTTTATTCTATCCTATCTCTTCTTTCTTTCCTTCCTTTCTCTTTCTTCTTACCTGAACAGACAAGATTACGGCAAACACCCTTTCTGAAATCATGGAAAACTCTGTTACGATGGCTCTGAAGCATCTTTGCATGAGAATAAAAGCAAGAGTAGCCTAATTCAGTAATTTTTTTAGCCAATAGCTCGACACGGTTTGTAGAATTACAGAAAATAATAGATTGGTTGATTTGAAGCTAAAAAAAAAGATGATATGAGTAACAGAGTACTAGTAAAATAAAATACACTATTTTTCGCTCCCTTAAACAACCCCAATTACATACCTTTGAGAATAAAGTGTTTAAACAGTGCACTTTTTGCTTCTCTTCTACATAAGCATAGTACTGAGTAACACCACGCAAGGTCAATTCATCCATGAGATTGATTTCATAAGGTTTCTTTAAATATTTCTCCATAAAAGTCTTGACGACCATAGGGAAAGTAGCACTGAAAAGCATGATTTGTCTATCCTTTGGAAAGAAGGAAAGCAACTGGTCGATAACAGGGGTAAATTCAGGTGAGAGAAGCTTGTCTGCCTCATCCATAACAAAGGTACTGGCCTCGCTGAAATCGGCGACCTTCTTTGACGCCAAATCAAGGATACGGCCTGGGGTGCCAACCACCACATGTACGGGTTCATTAAGACGCATAATATCATCCTTTAAGGTTGTGCCACCAGTGGTTACCATAACCTGAATGTTGAGATGCTTACCCAGCGTTTTGCAGACTTGAGAGGTTTGAAGAGCCAATTCACGTGTGGGGACAAGCAAGAGAGCTTGAATCTTTGGTTTCTTGTTGTTAATCTTTTCAAGGGTAGGGATGATGAAGGCGGCAGTTTTACCAGTACCATTCTTAGCTCTGGCAAGAATATCTCGGCCGGTCAATGCAATAGGGATCGCTTCTTCTTGAATAGGGGAGGGCTTCTCAAAACCAGCTTCAAAGATGCCCATTAATAACTCACGCTTTAAATAATAGTCTTCAAACTCATTTCCTTTTGTGGCAGTAACATCCTATTTATTTCACCTTTAATAAACGCTTGTTTTTAACCTTATTCTTTTGCTTACCTCTGTTTGGGGTCGATTATCTTTTGCAGGAAGTGAAAGATTATTTTTCCAATGCTCTTCTTGACTAATAAATAAAAAAGAAGCAACATCTTTATTAGCTATTGCTTATTTCTGCTTGCTATATTCAAGAATAGTTACTTTTGCGGTGATTGAGCCATAATTATTCTATTTTTTTAATGAACGTAATTAGGAGGGGGGGTATTCAAAAAAGAAAGTGCTGTCGTAATAATTGTATGTGTATTTTTAGGGCAAAAAAAAAAAAGAAAGGAAAAAAGAAAAAAAACACTTAAGTGACGTATTCACTACTGTTTTAAACCCCCGCGTCATAGCCTTTTGTAAATTATCTCCTTTTTCTATATTTTACTGCACTTTACATTGTGCTATTTTACTATCGAGAGTGTTATATTAGAGCAGTTTCTTTGTCCTTTTCTATATAACAAGCATTTGGTACAATAAGAACCATGAAAAAGAAGAATTAAGTGCTGAGTACTCCACTATGAAATCAAATCAAACAATTGAAAATACTTAAAAGGAAATTAAGGTTACAATTTAAAAAAGTCGACTTGGCTGGTTCTCACCAGTTCATTAGTACTGTTATGTGAAATAGTGTAGATTAATTTATAGTAAACGTGTTTCCACTGGATATAGTTCGTTCATTTCGACTAATTACGCTGTTAGATATAGGATAAGGAGTTCTACCTACTTGATATATACATTAAAATCTGCTTTTAAAACTAAATATCAATCACAAGCGAGTATAGAGTATCATTTCAATTATGATAGTCTTCTATTTGACATTTGCGGTTTTTTCTTTCTTTCTTTATAGGAAGTTGAAGTATTGTAAAAGAAGAAGTTTATTCACTACCCATAATTGCTGATAGTGCATGAATCGTGATATATAGCAGAGTATACTCCATTCCAATACACACTATTTTCTTTTAATATGTTCAAAATCTAAATACGATGGGTTGATTTGGGTTTATCAAGGCTGATCAGCTGTAAACTAAAAGCCGGGAAAAGAATAATTTTAAACTAATTTAATTGGTTACGGCGTAATAAAGTCATATAGCAATCTCTAAAGTATGAGTATGCGCTCTTGTCAGCAACAGTATCAAGCCACTACTTTATGCCCAGCTTTATCCCCCTATTTAATATGGTAGATTGGGTTACGCTAGATGAATTGGGTCAGTCTTTTTTTAAACCATCAAAACAATATCAGTGGCATTTTTCCTTAATGAGGCCATTTCTTCTTTACTTTAATAGCTGTTCCTGACGGTTATTCAGGCACTTTTGGGTCTACTTTTCCAACTAGCTTGATAAAGTCAAGGAGATCATTTAAAAAGGTAAAAGAATGTAGCATCTACAGAGTCACTACCCCTTAAATTTCTCCTGGAAAGCTTACCTTTCCATCATTGAAGGCCCATCCTTCCACCGCTTTAAGCTTGCTGTAGCACATCAACTTCTTCGGACTCTAAACACAGAATAGCTCTATTCGACGAAGTACAAAAATACAGTTGTCGCTTTTCTATGTTGTATAGAAGTGATATATTTCTACTTAATACTTTCTACATCTTAAAAAAGAACTATGTAGAATTTACCTATTGGGAAATTTCCAAGTGACGTTTTGTACTCAACTACATAAAAAAAAAAATTCATGTGAATGGATTTATGTAATCGTTAATAAATTTAAGTCGTAGTGTAAGAGTTTTTTTTTTTTTTTTTTTTTTTTAAAAAAAAAAAGGCATAAGGACTTTAATAAGAGAGAAACGCGTTTAATTGTTCTAAGAGCCAAGGACAGTCTTATTCATACAAGGGATTTGGGTTATTACTATTGATTACTAAGCCATCATAAATCATTATAGAAGTACGTTCGGAAAGAAACTCTGCCAGAAAGTATAAAGGACATAACACTTTTTTTTTAGATTACAATATTGGTTTTATTGTATCTCTTTTTTTTCTTTGAAAAAAATATACATAAATATGCCGGATGATTTGTACTCTTTTGCCAAATAAAAACTCTAATTTACGGTGCGAAAGCCTTTCTTTTTTCACATTAGGTAAGCGGATGTGAGCTTCAATGAGATGGAAAAGAACCTGATATTTGAATCTCCGTGTTTTATTTAATAATCTTTTCAGATCGATTAGTAATGTTTTTTATCAAATAAATAGACAAATAGCTGTGCCTGGTTTTTTTTCTTTTTTCCCTTTTTTTTTATTATTATTATTACTTCTTCTCTTGTCTTCTCTTTTTTCTTTTCACTCACTCACTCTCTATTTTAAAATGCCTACACTTTACACTCTATTCGGTATGAACGTTGTTGGTGATAGCCCAAAGCCCATCACAAACCAACCACCCAACATCAAGGATTACTTTGACGTATTAAAAAGCCAAGTCTACGCACCAAAGCCAGTAAAGGAGAAAGTGAATCAAGTTCGAGTTCAATGCCAGGTCCGTGCCCGTATTCCCACCACACAAGGCGGTGAGATGTATCTCTATCTTTACAAGAATGATCAAGACACCAAAGAACACTTGGCTATTGTGTATGGCGACGATAT
This sequence comes from Backusella circina FSU 941, assembly GCA_025399235.1. Classification (NCBI taxonomy): domain Eukaryota; kingdom Fungi; phylum Mucoromycota; class Mucoromycetes; order Mucorales; family Backusellaceae; genus Backusella; species Backusella circina. The sequence continues at coordinate 62,057 of MU622308.1, forward strand.
TCGATCAAAATCCCTTGACGAGACATGGGAGGATGAGACGGTCATGAACCGTATTATTAGAGGATCCTATTATGGTAAACTGGATGAGATGATCAAGGATTCACCCCACCTTACACCCGAACAACTTAAGCAGTTGGAGGTACAGCAGTCAGAACTCAAGGCCAAATGGAAGCCTTCACAGGTACCTCCGTTGGTACGTATTCACTCGGAGTGTTTCACAGGTGAGACGGTGCATTCAGCACGATGTGATTGTGGCGAACAGTTGGATTCTGCGATGGCTCAGATGCAGGCAGCTGGAAGGGGTGTGGTGGTTTACCTTCGACAGGAAGGAAGAAATATTGGTTTAATGGAAAAATTAAAGTAAGGTTTTTTTTTACAATTAGATGAGTGTAACCTTAATTTACTTATTCGATGATTAGGGCTTATAATTTACAGGATTTGGGTCATGATACAGTAGCTGCCAATGTTTTATTACAACACCCCGAAGATGGTAGAACTTACGATGTTGCCAACGAAATTATTAAAGATTTACAGTTGGAAAGCGTCCACTTGCTGACAAATAATCCAGATAAAATGAAACAGTTGGCATCATTCGGTGATGTAAATGTGGTAAAACGTCAAGAAATGGTGCCTCAGTCTTGGGCCGCTAATTCACCTCTGAGAAACGAAATGGATAAATACTTGGCCGTCAAGGTTCAAAAGATGGGTCACATTTTAGATCTACCCAAAGATTTGATACGTGCATTATAGATTGATGCATATTTTAAGATACCAAATAGAATAATTGTAGTTTTTCTTTCTTTCTTTTCATAATAAAGTAATACTTGTAAACAGTGATATAATGAAAATCAGTATGATGGTGTTTTCTTTCCTTTTTTTGAAGCTTTCATATTAAGGCTGACATGTTTGAAAATGACTTCTTTTTCAATGCATATCAAAGAATACTCTGTAAAATATGAGAGTTTGAATTTGGATCAACGTTTTGCATTTTGAAGTATTGGGTTGAATATCACTCCTATTTTTTTCTTTGGCTTTGCAAACAGCTTGCATTAAGGGATAAATTGAATTGATGAGTATAAATATAACTGCAAAATATATGTATTTTGATCATAAATACAGGTTTCTTAAACACAAACCTGATTCTATACAAGATTATTATATCTTTATGAGGGCATAATTCCTTGGTTTTCTATGCATTTAAAGAAGAAAAAAAAAATGGAAACATGAATGTATACCCTACGAAAAGAAGTACCGCACTGACACATTTATATTTTGGATATAACGTAATAGTGAATGAGAAAGCAAAGCTTGAAAAATGGATACCGAATGCTCGGTAAAGAAATATTGACCAGCCATAATATAAATTTGAAGTGTAAAGTAGCTTATACAAGGAAGTTGTACTTCTATGTTATTTTTAATTAATAACTTGTTTAGTATGTAAAATAAATAAATGGTTTTCAGGATGGCTAAAATTGAGGCTGATGGGATTAGATCTGTAAAAATCAGTCGAAATCATACCAAAAAATAAGTAAAGATGCTAAAGGTAGCGTGCTGGAGAAGTCTCTCTTTGACCTTTTACCAAAATTGTTTCTAAATCCTTTGCTGGTTTTCTGCAATTCAATTTATTGATGGTGTCTAGACCAATACGATGTAAAATCTTGCTTTAGTATCTTCTTGTTTCTGAATCAGTTTTCGTCTGCTTTCTGCCATAGACATAGCTTCTCTCTGTTCTGTTTTAAATACTGAGAGTGGTCGCCTACAGATTTGAGTTTGTTACTCCTGGTTTAAATGATAATTATACCTATATAAAATATTCCGGTCTCGGTTGGCGTCAGGCTTAACTTTTGCACTTGGTATAAAAGAACTTCAAAAAATTGCTATATATAGAATTAGCATATCTTGTTGTGTAGCTCAATTCCAAAGTAAGGTTCTACCAACTTTTATTACTCAATACTTGGTAGCACTACTATACTGAGTGAGGAAACTCCGTTTGTCCAGCAAATGTTACAAAAACCAGGATTTGTATATTTAATGAATTGATAGCAATATCATTGTGACATTATCTTTCCTGTATAGGAAGGTATACTTTGTGAAGCGAATAAAAGAAATAAATAAATAGATATGTTAAAACCAAATAGGAAACAAAGCAGAAAATAGAACAAAATGAATAAAAAGGAGTGTTCATATACATCTAACGTATGTCACTTAATATATATACAGAATGTATTTCAATTGAATGCATTTTGGGACTTCATCAAAAGACCTCTGTATTAGAACCTGTGATTTTTTTTTATTCCAATTGATTGAATAACAAAAAAAAAAAAATATACATTGAGAAAAACAAAGGTAAAAAAAGTATATTCATTACTGTTTATTTATATCGCCATCCTTAAATGGGTTTTCTATTGAATCTTCGTCCTCTACAGCCGTTAATATTGTGCGAACCGAACCACTGCGATTAACACCATTTGTACTTTTGACGGAATTGACTCTCATAATTTGGGGTTTGGCACGTGTAACCTGCACAGCCTGGACAGTAGCAACGCTCTTTGGAGTCTGGTTTGTGACGCTAGAAGCAATGGATCTCAGATCCTCTAAGTCACTTAGATCACTTGAAGCGTTTGAAATCATACTTTGACGATTGTCTTGGATTAAATGTGATAATCTGTGGTGCTGAACCACGTTTTGACTTGATAAAGTTGGTGGTCGATTGGGTTGCGATGATGTGGTCGATTGTAAATCACTCATTGTAATATATTTCGATTGCCTTGATGTATCTGTACGTTGTGCAATGGCAGCAACCACTGCAGGATTGGGGGACATTGTCTGTTACAAGATCAATTAGTATTATAATAAGTAACTACATAGTTTTAATATATATCACCCAAATTACCTTTTCATCCTGTGAATTATTGTTATTATTATTAAATAAAAAGGAACGTCGATTATTTGCAGTAAACATAATAGGCAATTTCCCGCTTGATTTAGACCTTTTTAAATAACAATAGACGCCTAGGCCCAACACGAGACCTAAACCTAGTAAGCCTCCTACAATTCCACCAATCATAGGCCCATTATTACTTTTGGTTTCCACAGTAGGTGCTAGACCTATTGCAGACGGACTGATGCATTTTGGTTTAGGACAGACAGCACAGTCTAGCATGGTCGTTATCACACAAGTTTGGCCAGTGCTACAGCTGGGTGAACAGGTGGCCGAGCACCCCGAAGGGTTGCAAGTGCCATTAACTAATCTTTCAAGATGACTATTTATTATTTTTATTATTATTTTAAATGAGAAAAGTAAAAATTATTACCAGAGCCATCTGCAGTTACTAGCGCGAATGTCACCGACATTGCAATGAGTGAATTCATTGCTTGAAAGAAAGTCATACTTTACAAAAGTATATATATATATAGGTGTGTGTATATGTGTGTGTATGTGGGCGACTTTAGTGAGTTTTATGTGCGTATCTCTTTATATAAATAATGTCTTGAACAAGAGGGATAAAAAAAACAAGAAACTGGGTATTTATTAGTTATTATAATATAGCAGTAAAGAAGAAAGAAAAGATAAAGAAAATGCTTGTAATTGAGTATATATGAATATATAAAAATATATTGATTGTAATCAAGTACACAATATTATTACATATAATAATAATTATAATAATATAATAAAATCAATTAGAGGACGGTTCCAGGCCTTGTAGTACAGATATTTAAAAGAACAAATAAATCAAGCATTTTAGACAGGGCCCATTTCATAAGATTCATTTCGGCGTTTCGTTCGTGGTACACAACAAAAACTGAGCAGCAAAAGACCACACACAATAAAGAGAAGTATCATTGCAGCAAGTGTCATCCACGCTGAAGGACCAATGGATGTCGTTAAGGTCACCATACTGCTGACTGTACTACCAAAAAGGGAGCTCTTGGCTTTTTCAATCTCATTTTTAATTACCTTGTAGAGCACGATCTGAACAACGAAGAAAGCGATCACAAAAATCAAGGCTAGACCTGCTACCAGCGTCGTCATGATATGTTTGCAGCAGTTTGCAGATTTACGTCCACAATACTCGAACAGGTTGTAAATAAGCAGAATAAAACAAAAACAGACGGAGGGAATAAAGACGCCGCCTTGGACTCCTACTACAGCATGGTGGACCCAATCTGGGATCACATTTTGAAAGGTCTCTAATAGACCAGTCGACTCTATATATATAATAAAAAGAAAGATCGATTAAGTTTATGAATTCTCTATATTCATCTATTTTGTAAATTCAACTTGAATACCATAGCTATAGCCAAAACTAGCGGGCGAACACATATTCTTTGATCCATCATTTGATCCTTCGCAAACAATAAATGGTGCTGCTGTAAAGAAACTAGGTTCTGAATCCAATATTGAAGAACTGCTTGAGCCAAGTAATCCGTTTAATAAACCTGTACTAGTGGATGAAGGCTCTAATTTAACCTTTAGCATGTAAACAGATCGAAGAGAAGAAAATCCTCCTAAAATGGAGACCATTTGAAGGATAAAGCTCGCTACTATTAAAAATGTAATAATAAATTGTATTCCCTTGAACATGATGTGTATGTAAAAGAGCAGTGATGTGTTTATGTTTTTCTCTTTCCTTTTGTACCTTTATATATATACTTTCCAAGCCAGATGACGTAAAAACAGAGAAGCACAGTTCTAATGTTTGGACTTACATCACAAAATCAAACTAACTTTATTCGAACAATGCAAAAATCGGCCAAGAAAGTCCTTTTTTAAAAAAAGTAAACAAACGCACAATTATCTTCTTTTTTTTTTTTTTACTCTCTTTCTTTATAAAAAGAGCCTCCTAATAAAACTGTAAAAGCGTATACACTCAATCTATTTAAAGCATTTACTCCAATTTAAGGATACTTTTCTATTCATTTCACTTTTATTTTTAAGCAAGAAAAAAAATGTTTTATACTCTTTGATATCATCGTACTCGTGTAACAATGGGTGACCCTCTTTATCATTACGACAGCAAGATGTTTGATTCACCATGTTCTCTCTGTTTGTATATGGTGTTTTCATCCGTTTCATTTCGTGTTATTATACTAAGCTGATTATCTTTACTTGTAAAATGAAAATCCGTATATAAGAGATAAGTTAACTCCTAAGTCGATCTCTATTTGTTGTGATTATCCAAAAAGGATTAAAGTGTCACAATACGTTTTTGTGATCATGAAGTGCCAAAAAAATATGAATAAGTCATTGAAAGAAAAGTACGGAAATAGACTTTTAAAATATGGATTATACGTATTGAATAGTAAACATTCTTTTAAAAGATGCTTCTATTTTTAGGATATCTTGGACCCTAACTATATCCTTAACGCCACCTTCTCTTTTTAAGAAAAAAAAAAAAAACCAGGTCTTAAACATTCCATTTATAAAAAGAAGACTGAAGAATTCTTTATTTAAAATGCAGTTGAAAATAGTAAATACTCTTTAGACACGACCCTGAGTGGTAGTAGTAGTAGTAGTAGTGAGGTTATAAGGATGAAAAAGTGCATCTTTGGAGTCCAATTTCTCACTGTATGTAAGAATAGCTAATATATACAAGTAATATTAATGTTTAATAACACTACATCTTATTTTTTTTTTCTGCATCTTTCTAGTACTTACCATCTCGGAGACCCTTCTCTCCTTTACACAAGGTACCGACAGGAATCTTGCCATTTGATAAACTCTTGAGTTGATTTACAAGCTCTGGATGTTCCTTTAATAAACGATAGTAATTGGCCAATTGACCGATAACAACCACTTTACGTCTAAGCACCTGTCTACGCTGGATAATTTGTTCACTGGCACACATAGTCATATTAAGAAGGGAAAGAAAAACGAGATAATGGTTGTAAGGAAAAGAAAGTAGGAGGATTGGGCTTTATATAATAAAATTTCTAAAAAAAAGGGGTGAAAAAAAAAAAATAGAATCCTGTCGTGCATGCCATCTAAAAAAGAATATGACCCTGAACGAACAAACAATATCTTGACGCATTCTTGTAGTATACAAATATATATTCTAGCTCAATGGCCTCCATACTCTTATTCTCACTATTGTTATGATGTTTATTGTAATCCTTCCTTTATTTTAAACTATATATATATATATATATATATATATATATATTATATTATATATATAAGCCTATCTGTACTAGTCACCACTAGCACAACCTCTACAACCACAATGTACACATTCAACCATCTTGCCATCCTCTAGCTTTTCTTTAGGTACTCTACAGATACAAGTTGTGCCAAAATTGGTATCTTTGGGTTGAATACAACGCAAACAGCATAATTTTTCGAATCCAGGCTAATTAGAATAATAAAATAAATAAATACTGTGTCATTTTCTAAACAGTGTTACAAATCAAAGAGAAAACACCTTCTTTTTCTATCAAAACTTTACCTTCTTCCATTTAGCAATTAGGTTTGCATCAGCGTACTTGTTCTTTATGAGGTAATCATATAGATCTCGAGAGATCAGCTTTCTTTTATAATAGAGATCATAGATATAACGTGAACGTTGATGATGGATGCGGAACACAGGCCATGTACTTTCCACAATACGCTTTCCTTCATGTGATTCATTCTCAACTATGTTATATATTACATAAACAGGTGAATCCAGTGTGTGAGCAGTAATAGTAACAACCAAAGAGGGTGTTTCTATTTATAAAATATTACCTTCTTTCATCTTTTTTGAAAACTCCTCAAGAGTAGGCTCAATCTCATCGAATCCTTCTGGTGGACGTTTAGTACGCTGTGTTCTGATCTTTGGCATGATCGCTATACAAAAGTTGGAAAAAAAATATACTGGGCTTTTTTTCTTTTTTTTTTTTTTTTTTACTCTCTTTTCTACAAAATGTACATTGAAGTGGAGATTAAATTAAATTATTGATGACGACGCATCTTGAGGACATTTGTACGCACCGACCTGAAAGTATCATGCTGAAAAGATATAACCATAAAGCAACTGTATAGGATTCAGTATCCATGAAAGAGACTGATTACTACTAAGCTGTTGATGTAGTGTACTTTCTTCTTCATGCTGATATCATTAGCAGTTATAAAGCAAATCATTAAAAAAAGAACAGTACAAATAACCCTTATTGCCGAGATCTACAACTAATATTATGATCGGTATTATATATACAATACAATAGAGTCTACTCCATCCAATAAACCTTCTTAGACTACGTCAAGTCATAGGAATTGATACATACGTGTTGTATTTGTGACATTAAAATTCAATATCACCATAATCACCTCTGATTTCAGACATCTCTTTCTAAACCGAATTAATTAAACTTTTAAAGGATGAAAACACAATAGTTATTAATGGTTTGTACACACAGTTAGCTATGGAATGCTACCATTGATAGCGGTATTTCATTTAATTTCTCGTTATGATATTGACTCTAAAATCCATAATCCTATCAATCCAATTCCATTTAAACTTGATAAATGTCAAATAATATGCATATAAAATGCATTCATTCTATTGATTGATAAAAGAAAAGGGGTTAACGATTTGGTTGTAAATACAAATGACGAGTAACCGATCTAATCCCAGAATTTAAAACTATTTCACAATAAACCGTTATATTATGATGTAAATAGATTTCTTATGTATTATTCTACTAGTCTCTGTCCAAGCAATCAATAAAAAGGATCAAATAAATGAGTTTTTTTTTTTTTTTGTGTTAATTTTTTTTAATAATAATATATAAAGGTGTAGTCAAAAAAAAAAAAAAGTGAAAAAAAAGTGGTGTATTTTTTTAAGGGGTTTTGTCTATCTTTTGTTTATATCGAAATAACGTTTTTTTTGGTGTTGATTTTCTGATTTCTAGATTTTTTTTTTCCTGCTTTTTATCGGGGGTAAGAAATTTTTTTTATATAGATTTTCGTTTATTGTTTTGCCTCTGCAACAACAGAAGGACCACTGACACTTCCTCTAGGTTTCTAATGTGTATAAGCAACTACGTTAGTAAAGGCGTATAGTGAATATGTGTGTGTGCTTTACTTACACCGTGATGAGGCACCTTGTAAGTATCTTCAGCCTCAGATTTGGGTGCCTCGGCTTGTCTAAAATCGTCCACAGACTTGTACTTCTCTAATAACTTAGTCAACTGTTCATTGATCTTGACCTTTCTCTTCTCTTTATCCTTGCGGTAGTATGTATAAGCCCAGAACTTCTCAAGACCGTAAAGATGTCCTCTTTCGTAATCAGCCAAGGTCAATTCCTGGAAATCTTCAAAGATATCCTTACGGAAACGTTGCTCAAGACCATAAGAATAGAATCGGAAGAGACATTCCAAACCATATCTAAATGATAAATATATAAATAAAAAATGTTGTAATTATGTTTCCCATCCATTATTATTATTTGTTACCTGTAGTTCTGGTTGGCATCCTCAACAGCCAATCTCTTGAACTCATTGTACATACGCTTGTTGAAGTGATCACGCAAGAAGTGAGACCAGAAACGGAACAAAGTGTTCATCTCTTGTGAATGACCAACACCCAATTGCTTGCGCTCTCTCAAAGCCTTTGCATGATACTTGTGATATTTGTGTTGAACAAAGCCCTTTTCACGTAATAACTCGTGGCTAGGATGTTGAAAGTTACCAAATGAATGAGCCATATCCAATGAGCTGGAGAGCATACCCTCAGCAGGGGATTTACCATAACTAGTGGAAAGGACATCATTAGGATTATAGTGATAAGCCTGGTCACTCAAGACCCAACCAACACCACCTTGTCCATCAGAGACACGGGTAGGTGTGGTACCAAGGAAGGCAGAGCTGGGGAGGGATTCAGGTCGAACAGCATAGAAACGAGGCGCAGCCTTGTTGTTCTTGATGGGCTTGGACTGGATAGAAGTGCTGGAAATCTGAGCACCTACTTGCTCACCAGTTTGGTGTTCACGAGATTTGAGCTGCTCGAATTGTTCTTTACCAACAGAGCCGACCTTGGAACTAGATTTATCAGTGCTACGGAGACCTGTTTCGTACTGGTAAAGACCTTCATTGATCATTTCAGAGATGTCTTCATTAATCTTTGCACGGTTGAAGCTGGTATGGGTACGATCTTGCTTGCGTTGAGTGACAATCATGATACGAGCGACAGTTTCATCATCCATATCGAGATCGTCTTCATCTTCATCTTCCTCATCAGAGAGATAGTACTTCTTTACAGTATCAGTGCGACTACCATCGGTCCAATCATCATCATCAAATTCAAACAAATCATCTTCCTCGGGTTTCTTTGCCTGTTCCTTTTTCTCCTCCTTCTTGAGCTTAGGAATAGCAGCAGGAAGAAGAGCGGTTCCGGCAAGTGATGCTAAAGTGGGTTGAGGGTTAGTAGGGGCGTTCTGCTTGGCAATATCAGCAGTTGTGATAGCTGACTTGGGAATAGCAGCGGGCTTGATGGGAGCAGGGCCGGGGATGACGGAAGGGTTCAACCACATTTCCCAACCTTCTCTTTTACGCAACTTGTCTCCCTTGACTTCGATCTTTTGGCTGTTTTCCAAGGCTTCACGGATCAAGGCGACATCAGTGGTCAAACCCTTTACTCTGTTAAAGTTGGAAATGAAGCTCAACTCGACAAAACCATTGGAGTCCATCTATGAATCAAGCTGTTCAGTCTCCTCTCTCTCTTTCACTTTCCGTCATATCCTCTTGTTTACAATTGTGTTACCTGTTGACGTAAATAGACATCTTTGCAAAGGTTATCGATACTAAAATAGTATTCACTAAAAAGCAAGAAGGATTATTTAGCAATGAAAAAAAAAATACTCATCGTTCTTTGGACATAATTTCTTACATTTGTTGCATAATATACATCTTCAAAGTATCTGCATCGACATTGATGAAAGCAGGAGTCTTACGGCCATTAGGTCTGTAAAAGTTTCTGTTACGAATAGAGCGAGGCTTCTGCTGTTGCTTCTTTTCCTCGCTCTTCTCTGGCTTGGTTTCTTTCATCGATGTCTTGGATCCTCTGCGAACATTAGAACCTGTTTTCTTTGCATCTCTACCGCGACTATCTGGACGGCGGGCATTCTTGCGAATAGGACGCGATCCAGAAGGTGTGGTGTGTACAATGGTAGGAGTAAAGGGCTTCCACTGTCCTTTGCCCTTCACTTTGGGTGCAGAAAATTTTTCCTTCTCAGCTTCCTCTGGTGCTTCACCAGCCTCCTTTGGAGCAGGCCAGTCTATTATTATTATTTAAAAGTGATCAGGAAATGTTTTGAAATAAAGGATATTTACCTGCAGCGGCTTCATCACTTTCGGGAGCTTTGTCGGTGGTTGTTACTTTCCAAGCACTCTTCTCAGGAATGGGTGCCGGGATGGTCTGCTTTTCAACCTTGGGTTGATCTTCAGGTGGAGTCACTTTCTCGGTGTCTTTGTTTTCCATATTTATGAAACTTAAACTTTTGTTAGTGTTAGTTATACAAGAGCTGAATAAGTTTTCGTTATTTCTATTTTGTTCCTTTTGAACTGGTTTTTTTTTTATTTTTTGTTCTTTAGAAAGGAGTTTGTAAAGGCAATTTGGGTAATACAATAGCACGTCAAAAAAAAATATTGTTCAAGACAAAAAAAAAAAGACAAAGGTGGCTTATCATGTAAAGTTTCACCAGCCAATCGTTTGAAACTTTTCAGCTCAGTAGAAATAATGCACGTTGACACCAAATGCTGATTTTTTTTATTATTTACCAGTCATTTATTATCGCTTAGGTTCCATAACTTATGTATAGGTAACTTATATGAGAAATCAAAAATAATCACTTTGGGTATAGTCATAAACTATTTCTAGCTCTAAAATAGTATACCATTTCAATGTTCTTTTGTATTTTGCCTTTTAATATTGGATGCTATGGCCATTATTTACGACAACTAAAATTCATGTTTGTTACTGAGATACAATGCTTTCTGAGTGTACTGCTCCACAAGAAATTTTGTGGAAACCAAGCATTACACAAGAATATTTCTTGAAACTAAAAAAAAAGTATAAAACACTTTCTTGAAAGCGTGCGCTATCATGAAACTTTATTATATTGTCAAACAACTAACAAACACCAGAAACACCTAGTCCATCTAATATGTTATCCTGTCAATCAGGCACAGAGACTTTATCTAATGAGCAACTAGTCAAGAACCATATTTCCCATTTTTTAAACTTCATTATCAGAAAACGAAAGAATAAAAACAAGATAGCCAATGGTTCAGCTACTCAATTAACTACTGCTGAAGATGTTTCCTTGGACTTTCTTGAAGTTGATGATCGTATTTCAGAAAGCATCTTAAAATATGAAAAGTTATCCATTAAAGACAAGGCTTACGATGATATACAGAAATCTCGCGGCTTCAACATCTCCACATCTTATTGTGCAAAGCAAATAGATTTTCTTCGTCTTTGTGAGATAAAGTACAGACACAAACTGATTGCAACTCGTCACCAAGCATATGAATAAAGTCTATTCAAATTTTTATATGCTAAGGTAAGACTACTTTTTATAAAACGATATTATTATTTTAACTAACTAATACATTTCTAGCTTTATCAAGGTACTCGATCGCACAGGCAGAAAACCAGGCACCAACTATGTTGATACACACTCGAACAATGATGAACCATCGAATGAAATCTTGATAGCTGATGATTTTCACAAAATACTCTCCTACAGCACTTGCAATGTATTCGTTTCAGCTATTGTTGATCTTTGGCGATATTAAAAATTCATCGGTGAAGACAACCACGAGTCACCCAGAACAAGTGTGATTTCAAAGATTTTGAAAAACATTTTTAAATAAAGCAAGACCAATATATTAAACAAAGCAGTTACATGTGCTTGTATGCAGAATAAAACTGTTGATATATGTCCATTCATGGCTATGAACTTTCATTTCTTTTGGAGATGGTATCGTTAAAAAAAATCCTCTCCCAATATAACTAAAAATAAAAGTAATCCAAGCGTAGTTGTAGAAAAAAAAAAAAAGGAAAAGAGCCAGTTCGAAGTAAACATAGTTACCTTTTATTATAAAATAAAATCGAGTATTAATGGGGGCTTTTTCTAATTATTGAGGTACTTAAGCCCCGAATCCGCTTTGTCAGAAAATATCAATAATTACTGAATTTGGAGTATCTACGAAGTGATGACTTTAAGGATGTCAATAATAACCTACAAAGCTTACTACCTCCATGAGTACAAACAAGACCTCTTGGATAATTACCAAATCACATCTAAATCTTAAATCATAATAATTTGTAAAGAAAACTTGGATGAAATTTGGATTGAAATAATAAAGATAAACAATCTCAACAAACTCTAGCTGTTCACTTTATTCTTATATTTTATTCACAGTCATCGGTCATCACTGATCTTGAAGACTCCCCTGATGAAAATTCTGACGAAGACATCAGCCACGATGTTTTGGAATGTAGTATTTCAAAGATTACACATACTAGATTCATGAAGGAAGCCTTTGATAATGCTGATGTATTTGTTTCCATAAAAGCAACGCATGTTCCTCGAGGTTCAGGTGCAAAAATAGCCGACTCGTTGGATGTAATTTCACTACAAATTCAAAGAATGGGCTGTTGGAATACTGAATCTATGTCCACTTCCTATCTTGACTCCCTTCTCCGTGAATTTATTCGTGTAATGGTAGGTTTTCAAACAGATGCAGTACATCACCTTCCCAGAGCAGAAGAGGAGCCTTGCGACTAACTGAATCGATTTTTATTTCATTGGATTGACTATTGGATGAATTTATGTGCAAGCAACGCCAATCTTGAAATTTCTGGATCAGGAAACACGTTCTTGAAGTTGCTTATTTGTTTTAAAACAACATTTCTGGAGGATGCTGCTATGATGATGAAAGTGATTTCTACTCATCTCATTTGAACGAATATAATTTTCAGAATTCCACTCTTTTGAAGTTCTAAAGGTAAGCTATGAATATTGTATTAAGTGCGCCCACTTTATAATGTGTTATTTTTGAAAAATGGACATCTTCAGGAAGTCTAAATTCCGATTCCATAAGAGAATATATGACCTGTATATATGCAATTATATATGCCCAAGTTTCTCTCATTTAGCTTCTTCTCATCTATATCATGGTAGATCCTATTCGGAAAAAGTAGACCATGAAATTAAATGATGTGTATAATTTCTTTTATTTCTTTAGTTTTCTTCTTCTTCTAATATTGGTGCGAATATAAAAATAAAATAAGAGTGAAAGACAAGACGGGTCGTTATTCCTCATTACTGATTTTGACAAATTTTTCTGTAAGATCGCTGTAGGTTAGAAAAAAAAATTACAATCTCCATGGCCGTAATGATATCGCTGCCTTGGTCTATTGGATGACGATTCTTGAACTTTTTATCATTGTAAACCTTTTGATCTTCAACGTAGTCATATGCGCGTTCGGCATAAAGGGACTGATTTTCTCTTAAATTCGTTCCAGGATTAACGAAGTAACTATTTTTTTTTTTTTTATCTCAATCAGATTCATATTCATTTTGGTTGCAACCAAAGCATCTTCAGGAAAAGCTTTGCGGTTGCTAATTTGGTCGAAAAGAAAAGCACCTGTCAAACCTGGATCCAAGAGCTTAAACAATGGGATGACCGTAGTAGTTAACTGGTCAACTATGTTCTCGCTTTTCCAATAAGTGTCGAAGTTAGCTCCAGGATAAAACACTGTTCTTGAGCTAACTTCTTTTTTGTCAGCGCCACCTCGTATAGTCCCATGGCAAGGGTACTGAAATTCTGATATCAAAATTGATCCCCCTTGGGAAGCAATAGTTCTCACAATCCTTCCACCAGGCTTTCTTCTGATAATTGTTCGAGTAAAATGCGCTTATGTCGTGTATCACAAAAACATGCTGCTTTACACCTGGTGGCAAATGTGGTGTTACAACTTTAATTACAACAAGTAGATAATATCCTTTTTAATATTGGAGATACCCCATCATTCTCTCAGAAAGTTCCTTGCGGTGTTCAACAACATCTTTTCTTTCATGTTCATAAAAATAGAAATCACTCTACCACTTTTCTTTTTATGTCGCTATCATCCAATACCGATGTTCTTTTGGAAAACTTTCCTCGAGCGCCAATTGTGATTTTCTCGGTTCTAAGGTACCCATCTGCGTACTCTCTGATTTGTGACCCTTGATAACGCGGCATATTTACGAACCAGATGCCACAAACAGCTTATTCAGAAGCATCTGTTTCATCTAGCCCAAAATTTCCATACTTCAAAGCATTATCTAAACTAATGCTAAAATATATGCTTATTTCTTGATATACATAAGAGCTGAGGAATCATCTCAATTGAAACGGTTCATTGGAAGGACTTTGCACATTCATCAGTGCTAGACGTTCTGGTTCAATTTAAAAAATCAACAAAAATATACAAGAAAGAAAAATAGAAATGTATATTATGTGAGTTGAACTGATAAGATCTTTCAAAGCCGGGAGTTATTGTGTCGGTACACCTAACTACAAAACGGTGTGTCTTGTAGTTCAAGATAATAGCATTGATGTTCTCTTCAAGGACTGTGTTATCTTTTTTGAAACGATCCACGTGAGCCTCTCTAGTGCGTGGGCGCGAATCGTTAGTGACCACACGCTTCTCGTTCTCTTCTTCAGCGAGCTTGTCTAATTTTGGACGATTTCCGTTTTCCTTCTCCTCTTTCCACGCAAAAGAGATTGCATTACCACCTTTGGTCAGATGAAGACTCTTCTCTTTCATCAAATACGAGCTAAAGATTGTGTAGCTGCTGATCTTCCTTTTCTTGTTTATGCACTTGACATTAGCATAAAGCTCAGTCAAGTTGGTTTTACAAACGTTTCCTGTCACAAAACGGCGCTCTTCATTTATATTATTCGTTTGAATATGATGGTTGATGAGGGTATCAATATTAAAAACAAAGATTTGAGCTGATCAGTCTTTTCCTCTTCTGAAGGGATAAAATATACGTTGTATCCGTGAGTAATGTTAGTCTAGTTAGTCATTTTTAAGTAAACAGTAAAGATATTAAAAAGCGAAAAAATATGACTCGCGATAATAGAAGTGGGTTTGAGATCCGACTCTTAAGTTGCGATCCGTCTTAATTTGTTTAGTATGAGGTAAAAAAAATCTTAGTGGCATTCGAAATCGCATTTATTAAGGGAGTCTCACCGCATCCGCTCATGTCCATGGGTTGGTCATCGTCGATAGGACTTCTGATGATAACCTCGTCATTAATTTTCACACGCTGTCTCTTGTTGTAGCCGTTTACAATCATATTGTCGAGAAAGAGGTGATCTAAAATACTTTTAAGATATTATCCTGCCCTTCCTTTTTCTCCGCCTCATCACCATAGTCGAGCATTTCTGCGAAGGTTTGTTCTTTTGATCCATCTTCCTTTTCTGTAAGGCTTATATAATATTCAAGCTCTTTCATTTATTGTTTTCTTTCGCCTATATTGATATGTGTAATTGCATTGTGCTGTTTGTTTTTAATTAAATAAAAATAATGTTTGAAAAGGGGAAATATACAGAACACAACATAAGTTTCAGTTACCTCAACTAACTTAAAGTTTTTCAAGTCCAGTCCCAAGCCAAAATATAATAAAATAAAGTAGGTAAAGTAGATAAAATAAGCCCTAAATCAACATTTAGATATCTCTTGCGGACGAATGTGGTGGCAAAAATAAATAAATAAAAAAAAAGACCGCAAACTTAGAGTAAAAAACCAATATAATTAAATTATTATTGTAGAGAATCAGCCATTGGCAGTGTTACTCTTTTCCTTTCCTCGATTTGCTATTGAAACAAAATGCAAATCAGAGTCAGTGTTTTTTGTCTTAACTTGCAGTATTTTTAAGTTTCATGCCTCATGTGATATTTTCCCAATGACGATCACAATGCCTATTTATCAGGTACTGACTTATTTTTATGACATAATACTACCTCATGCTCTCCGCTATTGTCTCACATAATATTCTTTTATTTTCACTCTGCTTTCATATTAGACCAGATATCTTTGCCAACCACTGCCTATGTCCTGCTAGAGGAAATATCAATGTACACTACCTATCTCTTCGATTACATATCACATGGTACGTTGCTAGCTTTTTGGTTCGGTGTACCTGGGAAAATAAAATTTGAAAAATGAAAAGAAACTTTACTACGCATAGTACGAACCGACTTTTATTCTCAATGACGACAGTTGCCGAGAAACTTGACAAACTGACTTAACGTAACCCTGTACTAATATTTTCAATGAGGAAACATACTCCTATAGGTTTGTAGAAATAAAGTTCTGATTAACGTTAATTACGTATCAAACACGAAAGAGATGAGAGGGGAACACAGGAGCAAAAACGAGTAAAAATATACATTCAAATTTAATGCATTTATTTTTTGATATTGCAAAATCAACAACCGATACCCTGATTGTCCCTTTGTTTTTTTACTTCCTCTCTAAGCCTTGGGCTAAGCATAAAAAAAAAGGAGGTCTGGAGATTAATATTACCGCATTAATATTCTATCTTTTTTTAGATCCGTTGGTATTATTAACGGTTGATAGATACTAATACTCAAAAAGATAGAAAAGGACTAAATGTAAGTCACTATCAACAAAATAGGTGAGATAAACCTCAGCGCAACAAGGCCGATAGAAACCATTTGATGTAAAACTGCATAATATATATGATATAAAACTACTCAGAAACAATCCATATCTATCTTGAATTATATTATATACTCTACGACCTTTACCATTTTTTCTGTCTTCTGTAGAACGAATCAAATATCCTACCATAGAGTATCGCTTTTTGCAGCAGAATGTATCACAACCCTAAAAAGGCAATTTAAACGGCGGGGATCACTGGCTTCATTTGATTTGTTCCTTATTTTTATGTTAAGCACGCCCACACTTACAACAAAAAAAAACTATTTAAAGCAAAGTTTTATTTTTAATTCCTCTTTATTTAACATATCTTTGATTTGTTTACATTACCATCTTTTTTTCTATTCCTTTCATTATGGCATTTTTTCAAACAGACCTGGACCCACTTTATCTTCGTGAAAAACACAGAGACACTCTACAACAAAATCATATAAATAACGTCTCATCAAGTACACAACAAGAAATACAACAATCCCGGAAGAAACATGAATTTAAATTCTTGGATATCTTCAAGAGCTCAGCATCTTTGCAAGATGGACCACGCGCTACGTCTGATCCAATGAACCGATTGGTTTCCTTTCATCTATAAAACCTGGGCAATGAATAATAACAAACAAGTCATTCTCCAGTTCATTTGTCTATAACAACTCAAATCATTCTACCTGACATTTTTTTTTTTTTTTGCTTTTCATTGTTTTTTTCTTCTTTGTACATAATAAACGTTTTTTTTTATATTTATATATATGTATTAATGTATTGTCATTCCAAGTCATTCATGCTGCCTTAACCATTTCAAGTGAGTTACCACACGTTTACGCATAGCTTATTTCTGACAGTCATCTGATGCATTATGAAATGTGTTGTTGTGCCTCTTTTTATGGATTTAACAAATGAGGTTAGAATGAACCGAAAAAAGTAAGAACAATGTGTCACTCGAGGGGAACAAACCAGAAAAAGGAGAGGCTATATTATTATCATCCCTTTTTTTTTACTTAAAAAATGGATAAAGAGAAAGGTATAAGGTGCTGAATAGATTTTCTTTTTGTGTCGTAAGAAAATATAGATTTTTTTTAAAATTTCGTTCTGCGGCCTTTTCATTTCAACCAAAAGGAGCTTTTCAATTTTTTTTTTGGAAAAAAAAGAAACTCAGATCACTTTTCTTTATCCATGTTTCTAAATTACCTTTTACTCGTGGACCCATTTTGATACTATTATTGGCACCTCGTTTATTTTTTCGCACGAACCTGTGGGAGAGGATTATTTCTTTAACGAGATACTACCTGACAGATACGATTACTTTTATTATCAGCATGCTCAGCAAGTAAAGCTTTCATTAGCAGTGAGTTCGTACATGGAAATAAAAACATGTAATAAAATAAAATGATATTTGTTTAAATACGTCTCTAAAAACGAGGAATTGAATTAAGCTGCTTTTTTGTTTTGTATATTACAACTATCACCAAGTTTGGACTTGATCCTATTTTTTTTATTTGTATATCCAAAAAAGGAGCGTGTAGAATCAAATCAAGAACCTATAAACCATCATACACAAAATAAATTAAAAACAATCAAGTTGGTAAAGAGGTCTAATTTTGTTTCACATTAGAATAATACTAATAATAAAATATGAACACGGTTTATTTGATATTGAAAAAGGAACAAACTCCTATTTTTATTTACTTATAATATTTGCTTTAATGTCAAATATCGTTTGCTGTTGGTACATTTCATCACACAACCGACTTATTCAAAAATCATGTGTGATCGGCCTTCATGCCATCAGGAGGCTTCATCATTAATCTTACACTCTTTCTATAATGATAACAATTCAGATAGTGTTTAATGTATAATCATATTTTATCTTGACAAGTGAGTTTGCCTGGGTGGCGAATAATACCTCTCATTTTTATCAAAGAGGAAGGGGCACATGCATACGAATATGGTAAAGTGAGTGACAAAAAAACTCAGATGATCTACGTAAAATTAATACCAAATTTTGCCAATTTGATATTCTATTCCAAAATTATATGTACACTCATACAATAACTCATAGAGTCATATCATTTTCGATACATTATTTCAGAAAAATAAATTAGAATAAGGTTCTGGACTCGGATCTTCCTTATTTCTAAACTCAAAGTATACCCCTTTTTCTCAAAGATTTTCAGAACGTGGAGGTTTTTTTTTATTAGCACCGGAACGGAGTAAGGAGGTCAGACACGACCTCTCTTCTTGGTTTTTAGTCGTTACCGTTATTGTGCATCGTATATAGACCAAGTATTTGTAGTTTAACTCTCTTGTGCCTAGAAACTTTCTTGTTGTAAACGTTCTATATTCTTATTTTTCTTAGCAGATAAACAGCAGTATTTTTTTTTTCGGAAAGAAGAGGATGTGGGAAGCCGTTTTTTCACGAACATGATAGGTGATTTGGCGGAATGTGTGAGACAGATCTTAGAGCATTGTGATACACAGATTTACCCTTTTTATAAGCATTTTTTTTTATTGAGATGGAAGTACATATTGAAGAACAAAGAAAATCAAGAGATAGAGGAGATGCTTTAAGGTGAACGTCTATTCTTCAGAAAATGCTCAAGAAATTGATAAAAAACTACAAATTAATGAGAAAAAGGGGAAAATATTTTGAGAAGTAATAAAATAATGATATTTGTGTAAATAAGGGTAAAGTACCAGAGAAGACACAAGGATTCATTTAGAGTTCTAGAAGTCATACTCGGTTATTATATTCGTTCCATTTTTTATCACAAAAAATAAAAGTGCTTAAACCAGGATCTCCAGGTAAGCTAATTTTGTGCGTAAATGTATAAGATTCTGAATTCCTATTCTCAAAACATAAGCCATTATGTTCTCTCTAGTATAATAGTACATACATTCACATTGTGATACACCTCTTTTCGTTTACCTTCATAAATGACTTTAAAAGTAGGAAGGCCAATCGAAAGCTCTTTAAAAAAACTTGCATCAACAATGCCTCAATAAACCCCCTCTTCCCATTATTCTACTAAATTGTTATCTTTATTTATTTAAAAAACAAAAGCAATGCGACTAGCAATTCGGTTCACATTTTACAATTAGAAAAACTGTACAATGCTTAACAAGGACCACCACGTGAAGGCTCACCAGTCGACTTACTGGCCCTCTTAAAGGGACTCGTAACATACCCCATACCTGAAGCTGTCATTCACGCCCGCACTCGAGTAGGTTAGGTGCAGATCAATCAGCAATCTATCAGTTGGGCAATATGTCGTATGTGTTGAGTCCCTAATTATAAATAAAAAGATCTGTAAAAGGAAGGTATGTGGGTACTGCCATTACTATAAATGATCAAGTGTAGTTAGTCCGTTTATCACGTTGTTAAAGCAAATGACAATACTAAGGTACAGGGGTGGACAATGATTCCCTTCAAACCTCCAAAATCACTGTTGATACTAGGTCATTTATATCTACAAGTAAACATAAACAACACAAGTCCAGAAGCCGTCTGGAAACGGTACCTAGGGACTTAACCCAACGCAGGCCGCCTGATTTACATACTAGGAGCTCCAGGTCGAAAGCATCACAAGTCTAGATAAGGTCTGAAAACCATAGACAAGCCCCGCGATCTAAGACAAACCACAAAAGATGTCTAGGACAGAGCTCCTGTGATTCCAGATTGAGGCTGCCACTAGAGGAGAAACCAGAGCTGCAGAGATCTATAAGGACGCTTTCTTAAAAAAGTAAAGAAAGTGCCCTAAGAATATTTAAGTGTAGTTTCTAAAAGAGTATAAGTTACTTGCCTGATCCTATCAATGCATTCTTCCAAAAAAAAAAAAGAGAGTGAAGTTGCCATTAAAGAGGTGAGAAAAAAAATGTTGTCAAAAATTTTATCATATAAAAAACAACTTTCGCCGACGTCATTTCATTTCTTTTTTGGGTCTTATCAGTGGCTTTTTGGCTTTAATAGCTTTTCCACCTTCATAAATGCCAATCTTCATCATAACCATGTATCAAGCAAAAAAAACCATAATTAAGTGATCCCTTTTTAATGATATTCTTTTTTTTTTGCATAAAGGTGAGTACAAAAAATAGCAGTTTTGATCGGAGCTCTTAAAAAATGAGGAATTTTGAGTGCTGCTTTTTATTGTGGAAAAGGATAAGTGAGTCGCTTAAAGGAAGCATTACCTTTAAAATAGATTTCAAAAAAATGAGATTACTACATGTTATTGGGCATATAAGAGCATGTTTACTGACAGCACCAAAATAAAGGATCCTGGAGTTCTTGTTTCAAACGTTAGCAAGTCTTTGTATATACAATAACAGTGAGCCTGCACAGGAATACCATATAGCAATATTAGCCTATTTAGTTATTCATACCAATAATGGCAAGCGCGTATGCATTTTAGTCCGTTCTTGGAAGGAAGTTTAATAAAAACCAAGTGAAGAACTCCAGGAGGAATATAATTCCTTAGATCTCTTAGGGACAGAAGTAAAAATCCTTAGAGGCACCAATACACCCAATCCTAATCAGAGATTTAAAAGTACTTGTACCTATAAGCGTTTTTACTTGTGCCCATAAAATGACTTTTGTTAAGGGACACAATAAAAAGTATTTACGGGATGAAAACTACACTATCTATCTAAAATTTTAATTGTTTTAAGTTACTTTATTTTATGAATGTAGAAAATATAATATTAATCTAATTGAATGTTTTTTTCTTTTTTTCTGTTGAAAGCGATTCTTGGGATTTAATTTTGGGAAATTGGCCATAATAGTTCCATATTTTTTGAAATAAGCTATAATATTCTGGATTGATATTGAAGTAAAATCTCTGAATAGGTGGAAACAGTGTTTTTAGATGGCCATAATTGACAGCTAACCAATGTATGTCTCCTCTGTTTTGAATTGAAAGATCTTATGGGCACAAGTACTTTTAGATCTCTGATTAGGATCAGGTGTATTTGTGCCCCTAAGACTTTAGATAATTCTTTTGTAAGCAATAGCGTAGCTGAGAAAATTTTATTCTGTGCCCGGAGTGAGTGCCGAAAATCTTAAAGCAAAATGTGTGTATGCATTCAAGTTACAATATCTATTAACCATCTGATAGATTGAAAAATAGGTCAAACCATCATTGACTTGGCATGGACAGAGTTTGAATATAAGCATAAAAAATAACTAATCACAGAGTAACAATTTTGGCAGCAGTGTTCGAGAGTAGCGACAAAGCAGGATAGATATATCAAGAGTAAAAGTTTCAAAGTACAAACTTAGAAGTATTTTATTGCATGTGTGTAACAACGATCACTTTGATATGAGCATAAAAGTAAATGAGAGATTTAAAAAAAAATGAAAACGCCCTTTTCTTTCTTTATTTAAATTATGCCATTCTGGTCTAAACGTAACTTTTCATTCGAAAAGATCCCTGATTCATCAGGAAAAATTGCCATCGTTACCGGTAGCAATACTGGTGTCAGTAAACATTGGGTTTAAACCATATTTAACTTTTGCCTAATAAATTAATATAGATAGGAAAAGCTAGTGCCTTGGAAATGGCAAGAAAAAACTGTACAGTGTTAGTATTTTCTTGTAAACCTTGAGAGAAGTCTCTCGCAATCACACTGAAACTTCCTTATTCATTTCTATCATTAAAAATTAGAATTCTTGCTTGTCGTAACAGTGAAAAGACATTGGTAGTTGTAAAGGAGATTCAAGAGGAGACTGGCAATAAGAATATTGAGTTTATTCAGCTTGATCTTATGTCTCTCAAGTCTGTAAAAGCTTTTACTGATGAATTCAAATCTCGTTATAGCAACCTTCACATTTTGATGAACAACGCTGGTGTCATGATGTGCCCCTTTGGATTGTCCGAGGATGGTATATATTGTGGTGCTACTTGTAGTCGTGCTGCTTGTAGTGAGTTACTTCAACTCACTTTTTTTTTTTTTTTCTAGGAATCGAAACCCAGTTTGCTACTAATCACGTCGCTCATTTCTATTTGACCACCCTTCTTTTACCAGAATTGGAAAGATCTACTCCAAGTCGAATTGTCAATGTAAGCTCGTATGGTAAGTTTTATTCTAAAATAAAGAAATTCAGTTTATTGACTGTTATCAGGTCATGCATATCCGTTTTTAAAATTGGATCTGGAAAATATCAGCGATCCTGCAAAATATGGCAGATTTGTCCAATATGCCAGATCAAAGGTACTAATATTGTTATACTGGAGATGGTCTTTGATTTGGAATCAATGGAAATGGGGGTTTTTTTGGGTCTGGTCTACGCAACTGTGATTGTATTTTAAAAACAGCCCATGTTTTTATAATTATGATCAGCAGTTTACTCATGTTTTATTTCTGTTGATTCTGGTCAAAGTTATTTCCAGCACGAAGTGAAATTATTATGATTTGGTACAGTTTAGAACTAAAAAGAAAAAATAGGCCTGTAATATTTTATTTACTAGAGAATTAGCGAAACGATTCGAAGACAAAGGAATAGATGTAACTTTCTAGAATAATATATTTGCGTACACTCACCAATATTAACTATATACATGTCTTTAGATTTATCCAAACGCAATCCATCCTGGCATTGTTCGTAGTGAACTTGGGCGCCATATTGCTGATCCTTCTACTGCATTTACCAATATTATTTCCACGCTTATCGCCTGTACCACTGAGGATGGTGCTTTAAACCAACTGTATGCTGCTACCAGCCCTGAAATTGAAGAGAAGAAATACAAAGGTCAATACTTTGTAAGTCAAAACAAATACCCAAATAACCAAGCTCTTATTTATTAAAACATAATTATAGGTGCCTTATGCAGCCATAGGAAAACCATCAGGTGTTGCTAATTCTGAAAATGCTCCTAAAGAACTATGGGAATTTACTGAAAAACTTTTGGCTGAAAAAATCACAGATTATGAAAGAGTATCTCTTTAAACTGTTTTTCCTCTGAATCTTTTTTTTTTATATGTAATAAAAACATAATACTCAATTTCTGTTGTTTTTTGATTTCTTCAATAAACTTGAAAAAGAAAGAGAAGAAGAAGGACTAGAAAACATTGCAAGGCATCACGTAATATCTCATTTATTAAGTTATTTTGTCATGCGATATATATATTGCTTTATATCTTATCTCCAAATAAAGGGTTCTAACTGAAAGGTAATTAGCTTATACCATCACAACAATTTCACTTTTAAAACCAATAAAATATCATTTTCAGATGTAAAGTTAACTATTGTTACAACTACGAAAAAATGAGAGAAAGTTAAATATAGTATTTTCTATTTCTGAAAAGTAACTTTTTCAACGATGAGTTATATTATTATATATGAAATTATTGTTGCATATCTTATTTTATATTGCCATGCATTTATGCTATTATTTTGTCAATATTCTTTACTATATTCTAGTTAAAACTTGTGTCTTCAATATTCACTCTCCTAGAATGTTAAATTTGATTTAGCTTTTTTAAAAATGGTATTTGTTATATTTATACAGACTATATGAGGTTGTGCAAGAAATAATCAGACAATCCCTTTGCTGCATTCAAGCAATTGTTATGTTCGGATGCTACGCTTTGGTTTTATTTCAGTAATGTCATCATTGATAGAAACATGTTCTTTTTAATTTTGATTTGCAGTATTTGTCTAACTTCCTTAACAATTCAAAGCTAAGTGTCATAACTGTGATAAGATAAAATATACGAGAACGTTTGAATTGGTTTTGATTTCTTTCTTAATGGTTGATGGATACAAAGTTTTGAGTCATAATCCAACACTAAATACTTTGTGATATAGGATTGATCAACAAACTCCCTATTCGGCCCGGATTGATCCTCACCGTACTGTTGGAATCCAAGATGAAGGAAACAATTTTCCTGATAATATATTTATGCATTAGTTGTAACTTTTAACATTGCCAAATAAGTACTTTTGGTTACGTTTTTTCTTTTCCATATATATACCATTTAGAAATCAGGGTAAAATGAAGATTACAGTGTTTATATTTAAAAGTATAATGCTTTGAAAATGGTAATATAAAGATTGAAATATAAAATGTTTTGTATATTTTGCACTATAAAACATGGGTATAAATACCTGTAAATCACATTCTTTTTTACCAAAAACTATATTTTTATAAGCGCAAACCACAATACAGTCTAAAGGCTGTTCAAAAATGGAAATAATAAATGACGCGTAAGATTAAAACACCGTCGTATTCTGGTGAAACCCAATGTCATGCTACTTTTGTATAAAAATGAAATAGTAAGTGGGACACTACAATATTGATACCACTCTTTTTTCCCTTTCTTCCATTTTAGATAGATTAAGCACATTTAAACCATGGCATTTTTCGCTAAACGTAACTTTTCATTTGAACAAATCCCTGACTTATCAGGAAAGATTGCCATTGTCACTGGTAGCAACACTGGTGTAAGTAAATAAACGATGATACCTTGTCTTACAAAAATAAATAAATAAATAAATAAATAATAGATAGGAAGAGTTTGTGCCTTGGAAATGGCACGTAAAAACTGTACAATGTCAGTGAATCCATTATCATTGTCGAATTATTAGCTAACGTTTCATGCTTAATATAGTATCCTTGCTTGTCGTAACAGTGAAAAGACATTAGCAGTTGCAAAGGAAATTCAAGAGGAAACTGGCAATAAGAATATTGAGTTTATTCAGCTTGATCTTATGTCTCTCAAATCTGTAAAAGCTTTTACTGATGAATTCAAATCTCGTTACAGCAACCTTCACATTTTGATTAACAATGCTGGTGTCATGATGTGCCCCTTTGGATTGTCCGAGGATGGTATGTTATTCTAGTAAACTTCCTGTATCAAGCCAGTTAACATTTTACATTCTAGGAATCGAGACTCAATTTGCCACTAATCACGTTGCCCATTTTTACCTTACCACGCTCCTTTTGCCTGAATTAGAGAGATCTGCTCCTAGCCGTGTTGTTAATGTAAGCTCAGAGGGTCATAGAATCCCATTTGGAAAGTTAGATCTTGAAAACATCAGTGATCCCAAAAAATACAACCGAACTTCTCAATATGGTAAATCAAAGGTATGTCCTTTTTACTCTGTATGGATAATATATGGCTTAGTTTATCTCTCATCAATCAAATAGACTTGCAATATTCTCTTTACTAGAGAATTGAGTAAGCGTTTGGAAGCCAAGGGAGTCGAGGTAAGATAGTAGTAAAAGTAAGCAATATGAAAAATCCCAATTTAAGGATAATTTTTTACAGGTTTATGTTAATGCAAATCACCCTGGTGTTGTCCGCAGTGAGCTTACTAGACACTTGATTAGTACTAGCTCCATCTTTACCAAGGTTTACAATACTGTTTTTACCATCACAACTGAAGATGGTGCCGTGACCCAACTCTACCTTGCAACAAGTCCTGAAGTCGAAGAGAAGAAACACAAGGGAAAATACTTTGTAAGTTTTGAGTTTTATTTCCAACTCATTGAAGGGTGATTGTTTTAACACACTGCTTTAGATCCCTTATGCCACTCTACGCAAGTCTTATGGTGTTTCTGCTTCTGAGGATGCACCCAAGGAGCTTTGGGATTTCACTGAAAAGCTTTTAGCTGAAAAGGTCCCAGGTTACGAGAAAGTTGCTCTCTAATTGCTTGTTTTAGTTTTTACTTATTTATTCTTAGCCTATCTCTATTTTCTTATAATTATTACTCAATAAACAACATATATATGATCCTGTCATCTTAAAAAGGAAGGCATTATGTTCTTTTTTGATATAAAGTGTTACAAACATTGATCTGTCAAAATAAAGTTTATTCTTTATTTAAAAGTAATGCGCAGGTTAATGCATTTGAGGCTAAAAATAAATAAAATGCTGAGGATGACATGTACATATTTAGAATTCTTATTATGCAAAAAAGAAGGAGTTTATTCAGCTACTATGATAACATTACTTAAAAAGGTATGAAAATTGTATACTATTATGTTGAATGGTGCTAGTTACACTGTGGGATCTAGCAGATTATTATGTTTAAAAGAGAAAATAAAGAACACAGACTGAAAGTGGAACTATTGATAAATGTAAAAAAGACTTTTAAATTCATAAAATTAAAAGCGCCGCATATAGATTTGTAGTCACCTCAATACCTTCTTATCTCAGTGAGAAAAGTTGTTTTGTGAACGGTATTCTCCATATTATATATGCAACAGAGAGGTAAACATTAAAAGTGATTATTGTCTCTTTTGATGATGAATTGGTATACCATCAGTGTATTATATCTTTCAATGGAGTCAGGCTTCTAGTACTATTTAAAAAATACTTTATTGAAGTCACTAAACTCAAAATTCCTACCTGGTAAGAGTTACTTTTGTTATGTGCATCTATTAGTTCAACATTTACTAGTTATTCAACTCTTTCATCTTTTCTATTAGTCTCCTACTTCACTATCCCTCGCTTCAGATTCATTAAAGAAGAACAAAGATTTAGATAGTCAGTTTACTCTTTTTATACTAGTCTAAAGCTAATCGCTCCAAAAAGTAAATGACTTATTGGTTGGTTATATTGTCAAGATTGCCTAAAAAAATATCCCTCTCATGGGAAAAATAGTCTTATCAACCTTACAACTTGGTGAAAACTAGTAACTATGATAATTAACCCTTTTTGTTTCAAATCAAATTAGGTTAGCTATAATTAGTATTTAATAAGCTCAGTAACTGATCAATGTAGTTAATATTTATTGCTATTAGTTATTTCTATCATGAAGAATATACTTTTTATATAAATATCAATCGCTTATTTAATGTATTCAATTATATATTTTTTAGAACGTATGTCACACACTATGTTTCTCTTTTTGGTAGTAAAACTACCATGAAATTTATATGTAGTTTGATAGCTAAAAAATGGTAGTTAAAAGTCATTTCTTTTTTTTTCCTTGGTAGCCGCGACTTTTTTTTGATAGCAAGTACGATCTTTTGCTACCGGATTTATTTTTGGCTACCTTTCTTCGTAGTTTAAAATTGGTAGTAAAGCTACCATTTTCAGTTATTTTGGGTAATTTGGCTACCACATAAAGCCCACCGTGATATGTTAAATTGTGGAGATTTAGTTTTTCATATCACCATATAGTCGTGTATGTTTTTAAAAAGGTGTGAGTATACATTAATGTTGAATGCTTGATTCATTATAGGAATGTCATTTTGTTTTTATCACACAATAAAATAGTATGTGTATTAATTAAAATCAAAGAGAGAGAAATATCTTTTTTACAACTGGTTTAAATGCTATTCATAAATATATATACTTTATAAATTATAATGATAAAGTTATGTAAAGTTAATTTCATTGTTCAGATAATAATAGTAATAACATATATGAAAGCTACGCAAAGAGGATCCACACTTGTTGCAATGCGTAACAGAAAAATAAGCTGTCGGATCCTAGACAGGGTCATTTTTTTAACGCTAGGCTAAACATTAAAGGTATTACACACCGTAAAGTCTTTTTAAAGAGATGAAAAAATCAATTTGTCTTAATTGATTCCCAAGTTCTAAATTAAATTTTTCAGGTAAATATCAATTTATTTTGTACTAAAACCATTGGGAATTCTGCATAAAGAACGGAAAATCATTGAGAGTCGCTTAAGTACTACAATATCTCAACAAACACTTTCTTGCATAACATCCTCATGTTACTACAATCTCAGACAACTGTAACATTTTTTTTATGAATGGTATACATTCTACTCCCGTTCATTTCGAATAGTTGGATGCGTTCGCTAATAGACATATTTATAAAAATTGAAATGCTAAGATAAACAGGTGTAACATAACATATCTATTAAATAAAATTTTGATACGAATGAATATTCTTTGCATCAAACGCCACTTCAATAGCAAAGTAACATGCAATACCCTGCTTGTTTGTTTGAGCATTTGTATCGGAATAGT